>JACEFZ010022165.1:0-70530 GCA_014155875.1 Cepaea nemoralis | reverse complement strand
GGCGAGGGGGGGGAAAAAAGGGGAAAGAAAATAAACCGTGGGTTAAAAAAAATTTTTTCTGTTCACGGCCATTTTTTTGCTTTGTCGCAATGAAAATATCTATCAGTGGTAGACCGTTCTGTCGAAAGCCACACTGTGATTCGGGGTAGACTTGATCTCCTAGGACTTGAAGTCTGCGCAGAACAATGCTGGCAAATACTTTTCCAACATAACACAGAAGTGAGATACCCCTATAGTTGTTGCAGTCGCTCCGATCGCCCTTGTTTCTTGTACAGTGTTATGATGCTTGAATCTTTGAAATCCTGTGGGGACTTGTCCTTCTCGCCAGCATAGCTCTATTAGCTGGTGGATCTGTAGAGCGAGTGTGTCTTGCCCACTCCTGATTACCTCTATTGGAATCCCATCCTTACCTGGAGCCTTGCCAGATGCAAGTTCATTTATAGCACACTTAACTTCTGTTATGGTGGGAAGTGTGTCCAGGGTGGTCAAGAGTTGGTAGAGCCTCTATGGCGTTGAGGGCATCATCCACTAGTTTGGTCTCACTTGAGTAAAGCTCCAAATAGTGCTCTACCCATCTGTCCATCTGCCGTTTCTTGTCGGTGATGATTTCTCCAGTCAAGGTTTTCAATGGTGCACTTCTTTTGATCACTGGACCACAGGCTTTCTTTATTCCTTCATACATGCTTCTTATGTCTCCCTTATCACTTGCGATTTGAATGGACTCACATAACTTTGATCCAATAATCATTTGCACACTGCCTGGCAGCCTTTTGCACATCCTTCCTAGCTTGCCTTAGCTCACTCAGAGTGTACGCGTTGGTCTTTCCTTGTTTCTTAAGAGAGCTTTCTTCTTCTTATCAATCAAGGGCTGCAGAGTCTCGCTGTTGGCCGCAAACCAGTCCTGCCTCTTATGATCCACAGTGCCGTAAACCCCTACGGCAGTTTTATAAAGAGTTTCCTTAATTTGACCCCACTTTTCATTTACTGTACAATTTTCTGGTGTATCAGTGAAAGCGTCTTCAAGTTGCTGTTGAAACTGAAAGCACTTTTCAGGATCATGAGTGTTAATAATATTACTCCTGGGGCTAGATTTGTGTTTAGCTGTGTAGATTCTCTTTGGTCTCAGTCTAACCCTTGCAACAACCAAATAATGATCCGTATCACAGTCAGCACTGTGGTAACTACGAGTCAATGATATATATTTCAGATGTTGTCTCCGTGTGATGATGAAGTCCAGTTGGTGCCAATGGCCGGATCTTGGATGTTTCCATGTGACCTTATGCATCTCTTTTGTTTTAAAAAAAGAGTTTGTAATACATAGGTCATTACTGGTGCAATGCTCCAGCAGCCTTTGCCCATTTTCATTCATGCGACCGATGTTGTATTTTCCAAGGCACACTGGCCATGAACTCGAGTCCTTGCCCACACGAGCATTGAAATCACCAAGCATATAAATGTAGTCAGATTTTGGAACTGCCTTGATCACGGAGTCTAACTCCTCATAGAACAAATCCTTCACATCATCAGCGGAATCGAGTGTCGGTGCATATGCAGTAATAATGGTGGCAAACCCACAAGAGGTTGCCAAGCGCAGGGACAATAGTCTTTCATTTCCACCTGCTGGAAGTTCAATCATTCCCAGTAGCGAATTCTTCACTGCAAAGCCCAAGCCGTGTTGCCTTTTTTCTGCCTGCCCTCTACCCTTCCAGAAAAAGGTGTAGTTGATTTCCCTGAGTGACCCTTCCTCAGCGAGGCGAGTCTCCTGCAGGCCGGCAATATCAATGTTAAGACGATTGAGTTCGGCATCAATCACAGCCGTTTTTATCACATCGTCAATATTGGTCAAGTCAGTGGAAAATCCTGGACACATGATTCTCACGTTCCAGGTTGCAAGCCGTAGCTTGAGGTTTCTATTTTTATTTTTGTTTGTACCTGGTGCATTGGTTTTACAGCCTGCGATTCAGATTTTGTCCTAGCCCCAAGCACCCATTGAAGCAGGCAGGCTGTGGCGGCTCAGCACCCAATTGGCTGGGGGGGGGGGTGCCCAGCTTGAGGCGAGCGGTAGCTGATCAGTGACACCTATAGGTGTCTCCCACCGTCAGAGGCAACGCGTGGCGCCCCATGTCTACGCCAACTGACAAGGACTTAAAACCCGTAACAGTTGCCTCTCGCTTTGATTCCGAGACCAGTTAAGACCAGGGATGGAGTTATTGCCTCTCCATAGCACAAAGCCTGGGCTAAAATATAGAGATCATGTGTTGCCCATGCAGCATGATCCCTCTCTCGGCCTGCCTAGTTCACTCCAGAGGAAAGGTAACACCCCTACATCTAACACATGGAATGTACGGACACTATATCGAGTTGGAGCGGCCGAAGAACTAACCCGGGAGCTGGTTGATTATCAAATGGAAATAGCAGCAATTCAAGAAATAAGGTGGCCAGGAGAGGGTACTTTAGAGCAAAATGGAATGGTTATAATATATGGGGTAAACACAAAATAAACATGAATTAGGAACAGGATTTGTCATTTTAAAAAAAGAGATACGGGGGAACGTTTTAAATTTTAAAGCTGTTAATGACAGGATTAGTAAATTACGAATAAAGGGTAAATGGATAAATATAACGATGATTAATATACATGCACCTACTGAAGAGAAAGAAGATGATATTAAAGAAGACTTTTATAATGACCTGGAAGATGTCATAGAAGAAACCCCCAAACAGGACATCCTGATTGTGCTGGGAGACTTCAACACAAAAATAGGTAGAGAGCAAACTCATAAAAAAGTTGCCGGTATGGAAAGCCTACATACAACTTCAAATGATAATGGATGGAGAGTCATCAACCTAGCAGAAGCCAAAGGATTGCAGATCAGCAGTACCAGACTACAAAGAAAGGATATACATAAACAAACTTGGAAATCATGTGACAAGAGAACCTATAATCAAATAGATCACATTTTAATTAACAACAAAAATGCATCAAACATACAACAAGTTAGAAGCTATAGAGGAGCTGATTGCCACAGCGACCACTTCCTCGTTGCGGAAAATTTTTAAAAAAAACTTAAGAGAGCTTTCTATGCTAAACTACAAAGGTTGCACCCAACATATAACAGAGAAAAACTACAAGAAATTACAGTCAAAGAGAAATTTGCAGGTGAAATAAAATGTAAACTCGAAATTCTACAAAGCCCGTTGGAGGTAAGCGTTGACCAAACTTGGTTGAACATCAAGGATACAATTCAAACTACCGCAGAAGAATGTCTCGGTGTGTTAATCACGCATAGAAAGAACAGATGGTTCAATAAAAAATGTGAAGAAGCAGTCATTAGGAAAAAGAATGCCAGACAGCTGTGGCTAAATGACATCAACAACATCCAAAATGAAGAGTATAGAACTGAATGTAAAGAGGCTACAAAAATAGTTCGGCAGCAGAAGCGGGAATATATTAGCAATATAATCAAAGATATGGAAACCAATCACGAGAAAAACAAATCCAGAAAGTTTTTTAAAGAACTGAAGTTAATGAACCAACACAACACATATGGTTTAAAAGACAAAATTGGGAATATGATAAATACCAATGAGGAAATGTGTAACCATGGAGAGAATACTTTGTTGAATTACTAAATTGTGAAGCTCCAAGTAGCACTTTCCCGCAGGAAGATGTTCTAACGTGTGAACCACAAATTGAAGAATCTGTTTTTGAAGAAATCCTATATGTAATAACACGACTTAAAAACAATAAGGCAACTGGCGCTGATGGAATTGCTGCTGAATTTATAAAGGCAGGTGGCCATGCATTACATCTAAAGCTATACGAACTAATAATAAAAATCTGGAGGACAGAAGAACTACCCCATGACTGGAAAGAGTCATTATTGATACCTATCTTTAAGAAAGGAGACAAGTTCCAATGTGAAAATTATAGAGGGATATCACTACTGTCCACAAGCTATAAGATACTATCCGCGGTATTACTAAATAGACTAAAACCATATTCAGAAGACATATTAGGTGACTACCAGGCGGGTTTTAGACAAAACATATCAACAATAGATCAGATATTTATCTTACGACAAATAGCCGAGAAAAATTGGGAACATAAAAGAGATCTCCATAACATTTTTGTGGATTTAAAAAAAGCTTTTGATAGTGCCCATAGGAATAGTCTATGGAATGCTATGCAGGAATTTGGAATACCAAGGAAGTTAATCAACATGACCAAACTATGCATGGAAGATACTTATAATATAGTAACATATAAAGGCATGAAATCAGACCCTTTCCAAATAACATCTCGCTTGAAACAGGGTGATGCACTATCGCCGCTCCTTTTCAATCTGGCTCTAGAGAAAGTTGTAAGGAAGGTAAAGGAGAAATGTGCTATTGGAGGAACATCCAGACTGCTTGGTTATGCAGATGATATAGATATTATAGGGGAAAATGAACAAAAGACATCGGAAATATTGACTCACTTAAAGAGAAAAGCTCAACAAATGGGGCTGGTTATCAACCAAGATAAGACAGAATATGTGGTAATTTCAAGAGAAGGAACAGCTAAAAACTCTGGCCACATACAAATAGATAATATGACCATTAAAAGAACGGAAACATACAAATTCTTAGGTACAATCTTCACTGCTCTAACATAATAAGGGAAGAGATACAAGCTAGAATCAACTCTGGAAATAAGATATAGTATGCACTACAACGTCTTCTAAAATCAAATGCGCTATCTCGTAATACCAAGATCACAATATACAAAACACTGATCAGACCAGTTGTGCTGTATGGCTCTGAAACCTGGAGTACAACTAAAGGAGACGAAGCCTTGTTACAAACCTTTGAGAACAAAGTCTTAAAACGCATCTTTGGGCCCATTAGGGATATACAAAGTGGAGAGTGCAAAAGAATAAGCAACAAAGACATTTATGATCTGTTTAAGTCCCCGCTAATCACTGGTATCATGAAGGCTAATAATAGACTGCAATGGCTGGGGCATATAGAATGAATGGAAGATCATATGGAAACAAAACTCGCTTACGCTCAGGACATAAATGACCGTAGACCCCGAGGTAGACCAAGAAGACGGTGGAGAAATAATATACTACAGACCTACAAGCACTTGGTATCAGCAACTGGCAAGAGAAGGTCAACCAGAGAGACGAATGGAGACGGCTTGTATCTGCAGCAAAGAACCTCAATGGCTCGGAATGCTGAAGAAGAAGAATATATATTTTTATAAAATATCCACACACAAAACTACACGCCAACCAAAAATCACAACCACCCACGGAGAAATTGAAAACATCACAAACTGTGAACATCTTGGCTCCACAATCAACAACCATGGGGACTGTTCACAAGAAGTCAGACATAAACTGGCCATAGCCATACAGGGATAAACAATAATAAGAACCTATGGCACAACACCAGCAAACACATGCAAGTAAGCTGTGTTAGAACAAGCACAGAGCTTGACATCTGACAATTGTTACATGGGTTGTCAAGGTTTTCTTTTCTCAAAGTGATTTTGTTTTTTTTCAAAATTGTGTTGGGCATATACCACAATTTACATGTAGACATACACAAACACACAATTTTAAATATTTGCAGACAGTAGTAGACAGTAGTTGCTGTAGTAGCCATAGTGGTAACTGTAGTAGTAGCAGATGTAAAGGTAAAAAGTGAAGTACCCTGCTTTTCCATTTCTTTAGGCACTGAATATATGGTGAAAGAAAACGCCACATTTTTGTAAAACAATTGGCACTCAATGGGTGATGTGGTCAATAGCGCACACTTCGCCTTTACTTTTCAGAACATTTCATGGTGCTTAGTTTCGACTGAGTCAACCCGGGAGCAATAGTGGGGACTCAATTACATGATCTACGGGCTAACCATTCGCTATCGCGCTCTCGACGGCCTGTGCACTTGGACAGCGAAATTTAAGGGGAAACAAATACCTCTTTTTCACGGGAACATAATATTCATTTTATTGTTCGCGAGGGACATAACTCGCCAACGTTTTTCTAAAGAAGCAATTAGTTACATTAATTGTTAAATTTTTAAAATAATGACATCCCTATTCACAGTTAACACAATAATTTGAAATCCTAAAGTCTGAAATACATTGACTGCTAAAGTGAATAAAATGTACTTGTTAATGCAATATATACAATGTTTCAATACTGCAAGCTCCATGCACGAGGTTACCGACTGTCCCCCAATGGACGCCCTAACATTGTTACTCTGGTATCTCTTCACAACGTATAAATTTCGCCTCAAGAACACTTGCGAAAGATTGTGTCTTAATATTGAGCACAGCCCACCACGGGCAACGCTGATCGTATTCTGGTATTAACCTAAGGCCTATTCACGTCAATATGGAAGCACTAGACTCGAGTTTCGCTCTCGTTTGAGCTCGTCAGTAGTGCATATCCCTGACCGGATCCTGAAATACACCCCGGATCACGCGTGTGAAGCACACATTGGACAGCCAAATTATCATAACAGAATACTACACCACCACCCATCGTAGGCTATGCTCAAGATTGCCCAATCGCCGCGACTGACGTCCGTCAATCGATGTGGACCCGAACGATCAGGACTTCTCACTGGCAAGGAACCCCAGGCCTCCTAAAAATTGTGTCGTCTATGGTCGAGTGTGGTTTACTACTGTTGAAGGTAGACGTGTTTATTCTGTTTCACAATATTGGATTATCGAGTTTGTGCTCGTGTGATCTTATTTCCAAGGTAAAAACAAAAATTCCGTGTGTGTGTCTTCGCTGGAGTAGCACACTGTTTCTCCGAACTATTGGAATATCGCGATTGTAACACGTGAACGATTATTTCCGAAGGAAAACAAGAAACTCGTGTGTATTTCATCGCTGGAGGCGCACGTGTTTTCACCGCACTGTTTGATTGTCGCGATTGTGAAAACTGTGCCAATATTTCCAAGGAAACCAAGAAACGTGAGTAGTAACACTATTTATCACATATAAAACTCTACCACCGCGATAAACCCAAATAATCAGAAGAATTCCCTACAACTTTACAACATGGCCTACAACACCAGAAGTAGCTCCCAAGGCAAGGAATTGTACTCAGAAAAGGCAGCTTCTGTCCCTAAATCTGGTACCACCCGGAGGAAGGCACGCAGTGGATCTACCAGAGACAAACAGAAATCGGTAACAGCGGGTACAGCACCGGCAGTCAGCACAAACAGAAATGATAAACGATCCCACAGCCAGAGAGACCCGACAGAAACCCAAAATACAAGACCAGCAGACAGACCAGAGATCGAGAAGACTCGACTAGTAGTAACAGAAGTCAAGCAAGGACAGGCGTCCATCAAAGCGCTGAATGATAACGAGATAAAATCGATGCTGGAAGTCAAAATAGGACACAGAACCATTAAGAACTTATATAAAACAAAACAAGGGACGGCAATCTTCTATCCGAATAACACAGAAGAAATGGATGAAATCATCACACAGATTAGAGGAACAAAGAAACCTACAATATCCAACTAGCACATGAAATCACAGTAGACATCGATGTCTGCAAACCAACCTGCGACATAGTGGTCAAAGGCATCAGCCCTCATTTGGACATGCCTAAGATCCTAAACGACCTTAGGAAAGAAAACAAACATGCACAGATAATAGACGGAGAAAGAATAACGAACGGGCAAGGAAAACCCACCTCGATCATAAAAATCAAATGTGAAGGACAAGACCCACCGAGTCAGATATCCCTAAACAAGGAACCCAAGCACATCGAAGCATATGTTCCCCCATTAGCACAGTGCACACTTTGCCAGAAATTTTGCCACTTCCGGCAAAGTTGCAGGCAGAAAGTGCCAACGTGCAAGTTCTGTGGAGGACCGCGCTGGAAGAGCGACTGCCAGCTCGCAAAAAACGAAACAAAATACGCAGAACACAATCCCACAAGAACATGCGCCAACTGCAAGTGCAATCACGGTGCAAGATACAAGGGGTATCCTGCATACAAAAGGGAACTGGCTGCCTGGAGGGAATCAGTGTTAACCAAGACACCACTCAGGATAGTAAAATTGAAGCAGAACCTCCACAAAAGCGGTCCTGAAACGCTACACCCAAGAGGCGGATAATGCAAACAGACATAACTAACCAGAGAGCACAAGTAGCGGACAAACCGCCGGAAAAAAGACAACAGGCACAAAAAGAAGCAGGACCAGACACAAGATCAGAGGACGACAACCTAAGACAGGCTCATAAAAGAGTGCAGGAAGCAGAAGGAAAACTAGCAAAGGCCACAAAACATATGGAAGAGACCACAGCAAAGATGGAAAAAAACCGCCAAAAAGAATTGAAGGACAATTGGAAAAAATCAAAAAGATTATAAATGACTAGGAAAGCAAACTACAAAAGATGGAAAAAGAACACAATGAAATGTGGGAATTGCTCACCTCCGGCGCAAGAGGGAAAAAACCTATGTGGATGAAAAGCCAGCTGAAGGAAATTCACACGAAATAGAATCAGTTCGAAATGAATTCAAATCGAGTTTCAATACTGTGTTAGCTCACCAACGTGGAATACTCCAGGAGAGCGCAGTGCCACATTGGCTGAGACAACAATTATATCCAGTAGAGGAAGAAACCAGCTGCCATGACAATGAAAACAGCACAGACTCCGAAAGATAAAGAATGGAGGACAACCAGAAACAGGGTCAGACAGCAATAACAAGTAGAACCAAAAATGGATAACAGAAACGATGAAAATAATACAGTGGAACTGCAGGGGCATTAAGGCCCACCTCCCAGACATCATGAAACAACTGGGGAGCCAGAACTGCATTTATGCCCTGCAGGAAACTCACCTGAAACCAAATCAACAGTATAGGTGCCGTGGGTTCACGGTAATTAGAAAGGACAGGACAGAAGCTAAAGGGGGCGGGGTTGCCCTGTTAGTGCATGAACAGTTCCAGATTGTGACACAGGAAACATTCCGCACCAAGAACTTGGAGTGTGTCAGCGCAACTATCACAGGGAACCCTAAAAACCTAACTATAATTAATGTATACTGTCCCAGAGGGGTAATTGAGGATGAAGACACCCAAGCCCTCCAAACCAGACTTACAGCAGAAGCCCTAATAGTGGGAGACTTCAACTGTCACCACAACACATGGGGAGCTATACAGAACGACAGGGCTGGTACAAAACTCATGGAGTTTATCGAAGACAATCAGCTGGCAGTGCTCAACGATGGGACGATAACCAGGATAGATCCCAGACCAAACTGCCAAGACACAGCCATTGACCTGACAATAGCCACCATAGGTCTAGCAAGCAGCCAGTGGGAAGTGACAGAGGACACGAACACAGACCACCTACCCATAATAATCAACACCAGAACAAAGCCCCAGCTAAGCGCCAACAACAACAGGCCAACCTTTCACTTCAAGAAAGCAAAATGGGAGCAGTTCAGAGAAGAGACGGGAAGACATTGATAAATATACGGAGAGACTGACCAGAAACATACTGCGGATAGCCATCAAACACATCCCTAACAAAAATATGCCAGAGTATCTAAGACCGGGTAAGAAAGAGCCCCAGACACCCCAAAAACGATGGCACAACCCAGTGGCCTGGTGGAACGACAAGTGCACAGCGGCACAACAAAATAGGAAAAGAGCGCTGCAGAAATACCAAAAGGCAAGGACAGAAGAGAATTTTAAAGAATTCAAGAAACACAGAAACGAAGCAAACAGAGCAGTAAAACATGCAAAAGAAAAGGAGTGGAAAAGATTCTGTCAAACACTCAGTCCAGATACACCAACCACAAAGGTGTGGAAACAAATAAAAGCTATTCAAGGAAATAAAAAGACCAGCAAAATCCCAACCATCAAAAGCACGAAACTAGCAGTAACAGACCAGGACAAAGCCAAAGTGTTCGGAGATTACTTCTACGAAGTCTGCTCTAACAAAAGACTAGGAAGCAAAGAAAGACATAGAAGGGAGGAACTGACACAAGAGCTAAAAGACACAGCAGACGAGAACATCGAAGAACACTTTATGGATGCAGACATCACAACAGATGAGGTGATGACAGCGCTAAACGAAAAATCCGAAACCGCGGCTGGGGCGGACATTCTAAATTATACCATCCTCAAAAAGCTCCCGATTAACACCATAAAAACGATTACTAAGCTGTATAATGTAATATGGCAGACGGGAAAGATCCCCAGACAATGGAAAACAGCCACAGTGATCCCAATCAAGAAACTAGGGAAAGAGCCAACAAGGATAGAATCATACCGCCCCATCTCCCTGACATCGCACCTGTGCAAAGTTATGGAGACTGTGATAAATAAAAGAATAACATTCTACCTGAAGAAGAATGAACTGTACAGCCATCCACAATCCGGGTTTAGAGCCAACAGGTGCACGATGGATCAGATCATCAAATTGGAAAACCATGTAAAGAAAGAATTCAAGAGAGGGGAAAAGACGTTGGCTGTATTCCTGGACCTAGCCCAGGCATACGATCAATGCTGGAGTGAAGCCGCACTAATCAAACTGAAGAAAGTAGGCATAACTGGTAGAACCTACAAATACATAGAAAACTTCCTCAAAGATAGAAGCTTCGCAGTGAGGATAGGGAATGAGGTATCCGACACATATTTGCAAGAGAACGGCATTCCCCAGGGCTCGGTCATGTCACCAACAATCTTTTCAATACTGGTGAACGACCTGGAAGAGGAGATTCAAGACCAGAAAACAGGACTATCTCAATTCGCGGACGACTGCGCCATATGGAGGAGTGGCAAGGCGGCAAAGACTACAAGAGGACCCCTCCAAAAACAAATAAACATGCTAACAGCATGGTTGGACAAATGGGGTTTCAAAAACAACACCAATAAAACGGTCAGCGTGGTATTTAGCAGCAAGAAGAAGATAAATCATAACAAGGACTGGAAAATAGAGGTAAAAGGGTAAACCATTAATAGAACAAAGAGCACAGTCTTCCTAGGAATGACCCTGGACGAGCAGATGAACTGGTCAAAACATATAAGTCAGACATTAGAAAAATGCAAGAAAGCGAGCAACCTACTGCGGGTGATAAAAGGTAACGGTTGGGGTGTCCACACCCAAACAATGCTGATGTTCTATAAAGCATTTATCAGGGGCAAGCTATAATACGGCAGCATTGTGTACGACTCAGCATCAGAAGCCAACAAGAGGAAATTAGACACCATACAGACCCAAGCGCTAAACACCATCCTGGGTGCTGGAAAAAAGACATCCAGAGAAGCCATGGAGGTAGCACTGGGTGTACTTCCACTGAGTCTGAGGCGTAAACAGCTGACGTATAACTACTAGCTAAAGGTAGCTCAAGACAAAGACCACCCTGGATACCAAACGTTCAGTGACAACATCAGCAAAGGGAGGGGGCATTTCAATAGTAAAACTGTAAAGGCCGGCAGGATGGGAAGCAGCAGAGAAGATGAAGGAAGAAATGGAGCTAGCAGAGACCCTGAAACAGACAAGACGGTTCAAGCCAACAATCCCACCATGGGAACTAACAGTCCCATTCACTGACTGTAGTCTAGCAAAGTCCATCACCAAGAACACGGAGGACACAGATGTAAGAGACGCGGCCGAGGAATACATACAAGAAATCAGTAAGGACAACCTCATAATATACACAGACGGGTCCAAGAACGAACAGGGAGAGGTAGGAGCAGGATTAGTAGTCCCAGACTGGAAGTTGAAGAGACAGTTCAAACTATCAGACCAGACAGCAGTATGCACGGCCGAACTGGTAGAGATAGCACAAAATAAATGTATCCGACGAACAGAGCGGAACCCGTATAACCAGTAGGAATTAGGACTAACAGTCCACACAACCACGGCTCTCAACAATAACCACCGCTGAAGAAGCATGTTAGACGAGACCGAATTTGAAATTATTTTTTTTTTGAATTGGAATCGGAATCGAAACTATTAAGAATGCAACTGTTGCATACAATCTAAACTTTGTACCCAACTGTTTCATACAATCAAAACTTTGTACCCAACTGTTGCATACAATCAAAACTTTGTACCCAGTTGTATAGAATCTAAACTTTGTACCCAACTGTTGCATAAAATCGAAACTTTGTACCCAGTTGTATAGAATCAAAACTTTGTACCCAACTGTTGCATACAAACTAACTTTATACCCAGCCATTGCTTAAGGTGTGACGTAAAACATAGCTTTATACCCAGCTATTGCAAACAGTCAAAACGTTGTACCCAACTGTTGCTTATAAATTTAATTTTGGACCCAGCTATTGTTTATAAATGCAACTCAATACCTAACTATTGCATATAATCAAAACTTATTACCCAGCTATTGCATACATTCAAATCTTTGTACTCAGTTGTTGCATACTATTGTAGCTTTGTACCCAGCTGTTGCATAGTCAAAACTTTGTTCTGAACTATTGTTTACAAATGCCTCCCCCGATGTGTCTCCACCTTGCCGTGGTGGGGGAGCTTGAGTGTCCCATTGACCCCATCTGCTAACAGATGGATGAAAACTATATATCGGACAGCTTATGGGATAGGGGCCAGACTAAGAGAGACACAACCTGCTGCTCTGCAGGTTGACTGAGGATAGCAGTCAAAAGATTAAATCAGGTACACGAAGGCATAAGACCTTGGTCCGGACAATACTCTAAGGCTCTCTGTCGAGGGCTGTGGCTGAACGCCTCTAAACCATAAACCCTCGGATCTGAGAGCCGGGCCGATACCCATCTACCGAAAAATTTAGGTGAGATACTGAGCAAGCTACATTCTCAGGTCTGATACATGTTCGAAGGCTCTCAGCTCGGGGATATGAGGGATTCCCGGATGAGAGGGCCTGGCCGTTTCTCGTTCACTGCTCCACGAAGGTAAGGTGCTGAGTCGGCAGCACATGTAGCCTACCTCGTGAGCGAGTACAAAAAGTCAGAAAAGTGCCCCAGTCGAATGAAATGGTTACGAAAACTGTATGTATCTAACTCATAGAGAGTAGACAAACGTGGAAAAACGTCTCAATAACACGAAATGGAACGCACGGCTAGCGAACCTATTGCGTGGTCCGAAGTCAAAAGCAAAAGCTTACCGAGTGGATGTCGCCCACAGTCTGACCGTTTCTGGTGTGTGCTTGAGCGACCAGTGGCGAGCGAGATGCCCAACACATGGAAGTGAGGAACTGAAGCAGCCATGAGCAGGACGTGGCAACTCCTCGGGTGAACCCAGTCTCAGAGCAAAATGTACCAGCTCTGCAATTATGTAAGCCTCCTTGGATAGCGAGGGAATGCCCATGGTCTGCCCCTGCCTTCCCTTGAGGGTTGACCATGATGTCGTTGACCGTTCTATCTTGGCCAGCTGAGATGTGGGCGGCATCACAACAATAAGTCTAACGTGCCTCGTAACCCGAGGAAGGCTAACCTCATTAAAAAAATGCCCGCCGAAGCCGGAAGTGCCGTCCTACGGGTGGCAAAATAAAAATTTACACTACGCAATTACGTCCGAGTGAAATGTCTCGTCCGAATGTCTCTCGTGCTAGGAACAGCTCTGACTACCTAGTTTTCGAATGCCGCTCTTGTTCGGAACAGCTCTGACTAGGTAGTTTTCCGAATGTCCGTCGTGCCTGGAACAGCTCTGATAGGCACAAAGACAAGCACATGTCCGAACCGAAAACTCGCTGAGTGGATACTGCCTGCAGACTGGTCTGGCTTGTGCGGGAACGGCCCGTGGTGAAGGAAAACCCAATATATTGAAGTGAGGATTTAAAGCAGCCATGAGCAGGATTCGCTCGGTGAGCCCAGAACCAGGGCGCTATGTGTCGGCCCTGCAACTATGGAAGCAACCTTGGATGGCGGAAAATGCTAGACTGTTCCTGCCTTCCTTTGAGGGATGACCGTTGTCTTCGACCGTTCCAACTTGGCCAGCTGGCTTGTAGATGGTACCACAAAAGTTAGAGTCTCCCAGGAATGCTACCTGGTCAAAAAAGCACGCTGTAGTCGGACGTGTCGGCCTACGGGTTTCGGCCCAAGGGCGCATAACAGACACACCGCAATCACATCTGAAAAAAACACTCCGGATGAACGCAAAGAAGAAGAAGAAGTTTACAAATGCAACTTTATGTCTAACTATTGCATATAATCATACATTTGTACCCTTCTGTTGCATACAACAAAATGTTATACCCCGCTGTTGGATATAACAACCACCAGAACCTGGTTGTTGAATACAATAAAAAAAATGTACATCCGGCTGTTGATTACAGTCAAAACTAATGTCCAACTGTTGGTGATTACAATGAAAAAAAATTTATACCCAGCTGTTGATTACTATGAAATGCTTACTGTCTGTAACACATTTACAAAATGTAAGTTTCTTCAACCCCTTTGTTACTGTATTCAGTTACAATAGGTGAGAATATATTCAATGCCAGTTTATGATAGGTTGATTTTCATAATCAGTATATTACAACGTATTTTCAATTCCAGTTTATGATGAGATATCAACATTGTGATTTCTGCAAATCCATTTTTTTATGTTTGTTCATAGTTGCTCCACTCCCACCATGTAATTATTTTGAATTGTCATAAACTTTCCTGCATGTGGCACCTAGAGCTTTGATTATTTTTCATCTTCACAGATACAATCTGTCTCCTTACTTGTGTAAAATACCTTAGCCCCAAAAGTAATCTTCATTACATCTGTTTAAAAAAAAGTAACAGACCTTTGGCCAGGAATAATACAATTGCTCATCTGGAGGTCTGAAACCCTAATCCCCTTTATGGTACTATCCTCGGGACTGTACATACGTCTACCAGTGGTTCAGCCATTGTTAGAAACATTTCTGGAAGTACAACATGTCTTCTTTGTGGCTCAACTCAGGCCTCTTTACATTGCATTTTCAGCTTGGGGATCAGGCAACAATCACAAGGATTCACTCCAGTGAGTAGGGAACCTAAGGATTATCGTGTTTGGTCAAGAAAGTCTGAACCAGATGCAAAGAGTGGGTGGGAGCATTGTCATGATGGAGCTGCCTAGTTTCTGTTACCCACAGGTCCATTAGTTTGCATTGCAGATTTTCTTGGCAAATATATTCCTCTGGTTCTTCAGTTCTTGTTCTCCGAGTGTGGCTCCTTGAAATTCTTGGGGTGTTCCCCAAGCTGGAAATGCAGCTGAGAGGCACCTGATTTGAGTCGTGAGAAATTATGTAGAGCTAGACAACCATGTTGTACTCATCTCTCAGAGAAGCCTTCCTCAAATGCTTCCAACAATAGGTGGGACCTGTGGGAGCAGCGTGTACAGTCCCAAGGGGATTACTTTGAAGTGGGTTAGGGTTTCAGACCTCAAGATGAGTAAACATATTTTTCCTGACCAAAGGTCTAATCTTTTTTTAACAGACCTCATATTTTGTTGTTTTGGCACTTTAACCTCATCACATGCTGCCAGTGTATCTTTATTTTAGGTGTGTGTTTTTTTTTTTTGACTGCAGTTTTATTTATCTGTATAACTTCTTTCATTCACATCACCGTTTTTACTAAGCTGGTCTTACGTTGGTGCAGCTTTCAAGATTTATCTCTGTATGATTGTGACAATGTGATAGATTACAGTATTGTTCACATTTCTGTTCTCCTAGATCCAATATTTGGTGAATGTGTAGCATGAGTTTGCATTTGTGTGCATGTTTCCTAACACATCTTTTGCCAAAAGAACAAGCTTGCCAAATAAACATCTTTGAAGATATATTAGACATTTTGCTAAAGAGCTTATCGTGTGAAATATAACAACACAAGATTGTCATTATTGTTGTAGAAACACACATTTTGTTCATTTATTGAACTTAACTCGGTGCAGCAATGTCAAATACTGATGCTTTTGTCAGTATTTCTTGTGATATTAGCAACATTAAATATGTGGAATTCATATGTTCATTTTTAACTGCTAAATTTTGTTTTGGTGGTTAGTAGTTTTGTGTGCTGTACCATGTACTGAACAAACTTGATCATGCCAAAACTGTTTGCTATGTCTGGTGCCTGCTGGGGGATAGGGGAGGATGTATGAAGTTGAAATATCAGGACCATTTGCCCTGCAATGGGCAGAACAGTTGTTTGTTTATTTTACCTCTGATGGGTATACAAGTTATTGTCCTATCGCAGTTGTGAACCAGGGTGTTGCATTTGTGAACCAGGGTATCGCAGATGTGAACCAGAGTATCGCAGTTGTGAACCAGGGTATCGCAGATGTGAACAAGGGTATTGCAGAAGTGGTAGCAACACGGTGACTGCTTAACACGTGTTCTTTTGTTTGCTGACAACTCAACATTAAGTTTATTATTCTTAAATATTCTCCCTCGACACCAGCACCTCTAAATGTGTTAAAGAGCAGAGAACTGATTTCATTGCACTGGGTTTGTCCCATAAAGCTCAGTCTCTATGTGCAGAGCAGTTAATCGCCTGCTGAAAGCGTGGCACAAAGTACAAACTCTAGCTCTGACGAGGACTCCCAGAGGTCTCAGAAAGAACTGCATACATGAGCTGAATAGCTGGAGTCTGGACACGAACCCATGCACCTCTCTTAATATGAGACAGGTGGCTTGACCGCTCTGCCATGGAGACCCACCCTACCTAACTCAACAGTTTAAATTTACATAGCTGTATATATATATATATATATATATATATATATATATATATATATATATATATATATATATATATATATATATATATATATATATATATATATATATATATATATATATATATATATATATATATATATATTGTCACAGTGTTGGATCTCTAGGGGATCTGAACTCGGGCTCAAACAGGCAACAATAACTCCGTTAGATACAATATAGCAACATTTATTGAACTGATATATACAGTGCGCTGGCGAAGTGGTTTTAACAAGCCCGCACTGCCGAGTTGCGTATCACAGAGGTTTAACATCACACATGATTATCACAAACAATTCTAAGCAAACTATCTAGCATATGTCTATGACCCTAAATACACATGGGTCTGAACTATCAAGTCCCTCTAAGGTAAGCCCTGTTGCTTCTCCGATGTCCAGTCTGTCTCTGCCGGTTCACACGTGTCGCAATCCGAGACGGGTGGTAACTCTGTCCGAGTTCCTCGTGGACCCCGCAATAGGCGGGCCACATCAGTGTCCACGGGACAGTGGACTCACTGACCAGTCCTTCGAGAAGGCTCTGGATTACTCAAGCCTTCGAGTGACTTACTTCTTTCCCTTGGGCGGGAGTTGTAGCCCTTCGCCAGTGTCTCTTAGTTTATATTGGTTACCGTACAATGTGAATCACATAAAGTCGGTGTTTGTAGTTTGGTGGACAGTAACTTGGCAACCTACATATTGGCATCAACACTCATGTATTCTCCCATACACCACTTCACGGTGATTTGCTGAAGAGGTCTCTCTCTCCTGTGTCCTTAAAAATGCTTATCTGACCGAAGTTACGTGACGTTTCCTAGTTGTTTTTACAACCCGTCCTTCTCAAAGTATCCAACTGATACCAAGATAATTAACCTCCGTGTTAGGGAGTATTAACAAGACAAAAGTCTTGGCTAATTAAGTACACTTGCAAATCTTGTTCTGTGTGTGCATTTCAATACACTTTTACTCTCGTATGTTGTATAATGCTGAATATGTAGTTACACTGTTGTTTTATCCCATCTGACTACATATGTCCCTGTTGGCTTGTTAGTGTATTGACTGATATGTTGCTGCTTCTAATAAAGTGATTGTATTTTAATTGATAGTGTTCAGTTTTGAGTTTTGTGTAAAGTGTGTGCTCAATGTGTGGCTTATCTCCAAGCGTCACGAATTGGGATATCCTTAATCATGAATTACCCCAATGTGTGTAATGCATGATCGGGCATTCCAAGCAGTGGCGCTTAGATGTAGTGTCTTAAATACTAAACATGTATCCACAATTTAGACAGGTAATACAATTTACATGAAAGACGCAGACAAATTAAAATAAATACGTTTTGCGTACAATTTGTCCGCTCAGTATATCGCTCTCTCATTTAATTCATTCACCCTGTCATTCACACATCTTTCATTCCAAATAGTATTTGGTTAAAATATATAAGTAAAGTTGAGGTAAGTGTTATTGCCCTTAGAAAAAACGGAATAGGCGATATGTTCCCTTTAAGATAATACGTATTTTTTGTACGATGACTCAAAAATGGTTTATAACTTAACTAGAGAAAATTGCCTAGGAAGAATATTTCGCCTATGAGTGGAAATACCTGTAATATTATGGTAGAAAATATACAAGTTACAGGTTGACATATTTTATATACATAATTCAATACAAGTATAATACATATTCAATACTAAATTAATTAATTAATTAACTAAGTAACTAAATCCAACGATGATGTGTGCGTTGTCCTCTTGTTGTCCGCGTGTCGTGCCATGAATGTTAACAGTTAGTATGGCTGTCTCTTGAATGTTGTAATCGACGTAGTTCTCTTTCGGCTGTTTGCAACGTCTCTTAGCAACAGCAAGTATGGAATGTTCTCAATGTCGAGTATGAAGTGTTCTTAATGCTTTCATGATCACTGTCAGTTCACTGGTTGAAATCATTTCACAGATAATGTCTCTCGCTCGGATTGTTCCTAGAGCTTTGGTAATTGGTAGTATAGATCTCAAAGTTTCACGTTCGTGGGTGTTATACGTAACATATTCACTGGGGTGTTATTACTTTTAAATGAAAGTTCTCTAGCAGGTGTAGAGTTACACTGTTCTATGCCACAGAATAAAATATCACAGTTTCTTGTATGGCGAATTGTTAATGTGCCTAATGTTATTCTGCTGGCGCATTCGTTTGTCGCGATAAAATATCAGCTATAATGTTATCGGTGCCTCTGATATGGCGAATTTCGAAGTTGAAATCTTGGAGAAGAAGACACCATCTTTGTAAACGATGGTTTTTAGGAACACCTTGCTTAAGCACCAACAATGGCGAGTTATCGATGAGAACAACGACATGGGAACCTAAGAGGAACTTAGATAATCTGAGCATACAAAATAGTAGACTTAATTCCTCCAATTCCACCGTAGAATAATGGATCTCTGCCTTCTTCAGCTTACGGCTTACGTAGAGAATTGGATGTCTCACTCCTTGCACTTCTTGCATTAAACATCCTCCAATTGCGATAGCACTTGAATCTGTGGTCAAAATAAAGGGTATATCTATGTTTGGTAATCTTAATACTGGTGGATTAGAAAAAATGCATTTCAATCTGCATATTGCATCCTCTAAGCGGGTACTTTTACAAAATTTTTCTGGATGATCTTTTGTCAACATATCAGAAAAAACTGATGTAAGTTCTGCCCAGTTTGGTATAAACTTGGCATAATAGTTTATGAGACCTAACAAACTTCTAACTTGTTTCTTTGTAGATGGAACTTCTAGATTGAGAATTTTCGATACAATTTTATCATCTGTCAACAGTTTGCCTTCAGAAATTCTATGACCAAGGAAGTCTATTTGTTTATAGCCTATTTCAACCTTGGAAGGTTTGATAGTAAGTCCAAAAAGAAAGATTTCTTTGAAGACTTGTTGGAGTGTAAGTAAGTGAGAAGTCATATTAGAAGAATGAATGCATATATCATCAATATAGGCTTGCACGTCCTTGATGCCGTGCAATAACAATCTAGTTAACCTGACAAATGTGGCGGGAGCGTTCTTGAGACCAAACGGAAGATATCTCCATTCGTACAACCCAAGAGGTGTAGCAAATGCTGTTATATGTCTAGAAGAAGGGTGTAGTGGTACTTGCCAGTAACCTTTCGCTAAATCAACCTTCGAAAATAAGGATGATTGAGACATATTCAAAATGAGGTCTTCACAGCTGTTCATTGGCTCAGCATCTGTTGTGGTTATCGTATTTAACCTTCTATAATCTATGCACAAACGAATCGTTTGGTCCTTCTGTTTCACCAGGACAATTGGTGAAGAATATTGGGACATAGATTTCTGTATTATTCTATTTTTCTCTAAATCCAAAATTTCTTTGTCTAAATTTGCTCTATAATGCAGAGGAATAGAATATGGTCTACATTTGACCGGTGTCAGATCTGTCAACACAATTGAATGTGTTATTTTGTCAGTCCGTCCAGATTTGTTAGAGAAGATAGTTTTATAGTCGTTAAGGAGAGACAAAATGTCTTGTCGCTGCTGTTGTGTCAAAGTGTCAAAGATTTGTATGTCCTTCATACTACTGTCGTCATTCATAATTGGTACTGGAATTTCAGTATTGTCTACGTCCGTCTGATTTATTACTGATGCTACTGTCTGTAAATTGTTCTCAATGTCATTGTCGTCGTCGTCGAGACTAATCGTTGTCAATGTGTCGTCAAATTGGTCGTCGTTGTCGTTATCCCATATTGTCGGTACTGTAAATATGTTTTCGTCGTCTTTGTTGTCGTAAGAGTGCGTCGTTAACGATGCTTCGTTTGTCGAGGTGTCATTCAGTTGGGTAATTGTCGTTTCGTTTCTGTCATCTGTTATCTGCGTCTGCTTACTCGTGTCACTGTCCTTTCTAGCATAGTATGGTTTTAACATATTTACATGGAATATTTTCAACTTTCCATTCAAAGAAATTTCGTAATCAACTTCCGAAATTCTTCTCACAATTTTAAATGGTCCCTGCCAAGAGGTTGATAGTAAATCTCTCTTGTCAGGTAGCAATAGTAAAATATCCTGATCTGGTCTTAATACAATCGTTTTTGCACCTTTGTTGGCGTAATTAGTAATGGTAGTATTTGGTGATACAATTTCTAGTGACTCCTGCAGTTGGTCGGTGTGGGTTTGGTGTGTTGTCTGTCGTGTTATTGCATTCGTGTGTTGTGTGTGTTGTTGCACATCTACAGGCTTGGTAATTTGTGGATCGCTGGCATCCTCAGTTCGAGGTTTTAAGTCGGTGGTATCACTGACAGATTCAACGGCCCCTGCATTATGCACCTCGGTGAATTCATTTTGAATTACTTCATTGGCTGTCTCCCTTGTGCTTTTGGCAGTTTGAGACAAGCACGCGTGGTGTCTCCCTTTAGAATCGCTGTTTGGGTTCTGGATACAGTTTTCCTGCTCCCAATCTCTGATTTCCTTTTCAGAGCAAGATCTTATGTTGGGCAGATTCCCAAGAATGATTTCAGCGACAGGATTTTCTAATACTGCGCACAATACTAGTCCTGATATGAAAGGTGTGCGAATTTCGACAAGTGCTAGGGGGTATCTTTCGATGGTGCCTGCGAATGTGCGACAAGTTACGTATTTGTGTGTGTAGTCTTTGTCGTTAACTAATGTTTTCTTAATTCCACATAGCGTTGCGCCGGAATCGCGTATTAATGTGCACTTTTTGTTATTTACAAAACCTGTTGAGAAATTTAATTTGCCTGTTGATGATAAGGCAGCGTTGGCCATTTCGTTGGAAATAGGGATTATGTGGCCGCACAGCAAAGTTGTATCCAGTTGGAATTTTCTACAGGTGTTACATTTGTTGTCTGTAATGGTGTCAATGATTTGCACTGCATTCCCTAGCTCACTCAAACTTTCATTCTGATTGTCACACTCATTCAGTTGTTCAATATCTTCATCTGAGGAAGTGTCAACTAGTGCAGCATTAGCCTGCTTCATTATCTTTCGCCCTTCACAAAAGCGTGAATAGTGCCCAAAGCTGGAGCAAAAATAGCATTTGACCGCTCTCTGATACGCATTTCTCTTGTTCTTTTGTTTCTCCACTATCATTTGGAGATGATGTGGATAATTAGGTGATTTGTCACACATCGCGTACTCTTCGTGTGTCAGATGACAATACTGGCACTTAACTGGCTTCCTGACATTCGAGCGTTGTTTGAACTTGTTTTCAGTTGGTTTTGAGTATCTAGTGTTTGTCACTGCTGCTGTTTCATTTTGACTGATGTTTAACTGGAAAATATCGCGGTTCGCTGTGAAAAATGCGCTTTGGTCTCTACTTCTTGGATACTTTTACAATCCATTTGTTTCAAAAACTTAGCAAAAGGTGTTGGGATTGTACTAACAATTTTGTCAATTATAATGAGTTCTTTCAGTTTGTCATGGTTATTATTAGTTTTAGCTGAGTTTATCCACTTTGTGCAAACATCCTGAACTGTAGAGACGTAGTCTATAAAAGTTTGGTTAGGTTGTGGGGATAAATTTGCGAACTGTTGTTGATAGCCTGCTGTATCTAGTGAGAAATGTTGGAGTATTCGTTGCTTTAAATAATCATAATCTTTTCTCATATCCTGTGGAACTGTCTCTATTACTTTTAAGGGTTCCAGAGCTAAATTTCTCATCAAAATAAATGACCAATCTGCTTTTTCGACCTTATGGTAGGACATTAGACACTCAAAATTTTCCAGGTATGCGCTGATAGAATCTCCTGAGCAAAATGCTTTAACGAGGCCTTTATACTTGTTGTATTTTTGTTCCTCCTCCTTGCTTCTCATTTTATTTACTGACATTTCTAAGTTGGAATCAATTTCCATTTGCTTTAGTCTTATCTGTGTATCGGCATTTAATTGGGCTTGTTTGGCCGCCGCCTCAAGCTCCATTTGTTTCTCTTGAGCCTGCAGTTGCATTTTTTTTATCTTCTGTCTGCAATTGCATCTGCATCTTTTTCTCTTCTGCCTCAATTTGCATCTTCTTCTCTTCTCTTTCTGATTGCATCTTTATCTCTTCCCGTTCTATCGCTCTTTCTTCTCGGGCAATGTTCTCTGAGTGCGTCTTCTGTGCCCATTCTGACAGTTTCTCCTCTTTATAACCTAATCTAATACCTAACTCAATGCATTTTCCTAAAGTAGACATCTTGTCTTTTACTTGTTGTTAATTTTACTGAAGTTAAATCCCTTAGAAAAAAGTTGGGGAGTAGAAATTTTAGTTATCTCCCTTAATGTTTACATGAGCAAATACACATGAAAAGTTATGTTGGTTATGAGGTTATGAATATACATACAAATCAATGCAAAACAATAATGTTACATGGATGGATGATGATAAGTACCGCTTAGGGTTGCAATGGGCATGATATGAAACTCATCTTATTTTCCCTGAACTTGCGAATGTAGTCTTGTTCTCTCGCCACCGTTGGAGGATAGGTTACCTACACCACAATTCGCGGAACAATCTGCTCGTAGAATCCAAAAAAAAAAATTAGTAACAGTCACGTAAATGTCACAGTCATGTCAAATTGCATAGTATTAACATCATTTGGCATTTATCTAAAGAGGGACTAATACTAGTTCATTACTAGATAGCTGCAAAGTTATTAAACATGTTCAGTAATAAATTTGATATCATTTACTTAATTTTTTTACTTGGCAATCAATAGCTGTCTGAACGTAAAGCTTGTGCCAAAACCGGAGCTTAGCCCCCAAAAAGCCTGTCACAGTGTTGGATCTCTAGGGGATCTGAACTCTGGCTCAAACAGGCAACAATAACTCCGTTAGATACAATATAGCAACATTTATTGAACTGATATATACAGTGCGCTGGCGAAGTGGGTTTTAACAAGCCCGCACTGCCGAGTTGCGTATCACAGAGGTTTAACATCACACATGATTATCACAAACAATTCTAAGCAAACTATCTAGCATATGTCTATGACCCTAAATACACATGGGTCTGAACTATCAAGTCCCTCTAAGGTAAGCCCTGTTGCTTCTCCGATGTCCAGTCTGTCTCTGCCGGTTCACACGTGTCGCAATCCGACACGGGTGGTAACTCTGTCCGAGTTCCTCGTGGACCCCGCAATAGGCGGGCCACATCAGTGTCCACGGGACAGTGGACTCACTGACCAGTCCTTCGAGAAGGCTCTGGATTACTCAAGCCTTCGAGTGACTTACTTCTTTCCCTTGGGCGGGAGTTGTAGCCCTTCGCCAGTGTCTCTTAGTTTATATTGGTTACCGTACAATGTGAGGCTGTGACAGATATATATATATATATATATATATATATATATATATATATATATATATATATATATATATATTATATATATATATATATATATATATATATATATATATAATTTACTTGTCATTGGTATATGTTCTCAATGTACATTGTCACCATTTTTGCCAGAATGTGTTCAAAATCAATCAATATTCTTATTATCTTAATTAAACTTTTCTGAGTAATTATTGTTTTTTTTAGTGTAATTCGGCGTGCAAGAACCTAATGCAAACCGGTAAATACGGTCAGACACAAGCGCAGAAGCCACATTTTAGGCTACTTCAAACTTGATTATTATATTCTTCTTTCACTCGTGAACCGAAGGACGCGGCCCAGAATCGAACCCACAACCTTCGACTCCCAAGTCAAACGGCTTGACCACTTCACCACGGAGACTCCTCTGAGGCAATTATAAGGTGGAGATGTTCGATAGAAATTCCAATTCCTTTATTCCCACTGTGTATGGACTGGGGATGCATGTTGAATGCAGGGACCCAGATGACCGTATAGTTTTGTCCAGGACGTATGCTGCTGAAGTTCGGTTTGTTTACTTTCACATCCCATGCCGCTGGCAAATATGTGATCTGCCTTAACTCAAATTCATCTGCCTGGTTCAATGCTGGACAGCTGTACCGAGAGGAGAGGTTCCGACAGACTAGTGAAAGCACCAACCAGCGCGTCTTGTGGTGGGCTATAGCTCAGACAATTGTTCTCCTCGTGACAGGTTTCTGGCAGATGCAGCATTTGAAGAGCTTCTTCGAAGCCAAGAAGCTTGTTTGAGAGACATTGATTGGTTGCATTGGCCTCTGCTGTTAAACATGTGTAGTTCTACTGCATTTAGCTAATATTATTTTGTGAAGAAAAGTCGTTTCGTCATATCTGTGACAGATATTTTGTATTTCAGAAAATTGTATGTATTGATGTGTGTCGTAAATAAAGATATAGGACCTCCTTGCCTGTCGTGATGAATGTTGAGTTGAGTTGAGTTAAGAACCGACATCACTGCACTCAGGACATTCCCATACGTGCTCCGTCCCCTCGTTCAACAGGCAGCGAAGAGTCATACTACTAATCGTTCCCACCGCTATCTGATTAAAAGTTTTCCTGGTCTTTCCTCTCAGTTTTGAGATTCTTCAAGAACCCCTACCGATCTCCCGCAATCTCATTCTTTCCACATATGGGTTCTCACTGTTACTCCACCTTCTCCATCTGGTCCCATAAGCGCACGACCACCTCCCCCTTGCCCATAGGCAAAATACCACCAAGAGGTGCCCTCCCTGTTAGCCTATCACTATCAGCCTGTTCATTCCCTCGTACACCCGCATGGCCAGTGCAAAATATCCATATAATTCTCACGATCTGTGACCTCTGAAGCGACGAGAGCCATTCCACACGAAACATTCATTTCTCCACTTTGCTAAGCATACTCTTTGAATCAAACTGATTACTCTGGTTTCTCTTCACAAAGTATAAATCTATCGTGACGAACGTTAGTGTATGATGCTAGCCCCGTGTTTATACCAGTCAGCATTCGATGGGTGATGTGGTCAGAACCTCGCTGGGCGTCTTCTCTTCCGAGAAAAATTCCTGACACCTGTCTTAGGAGAGTTTGACCCAGGGGAATGGAAACAAATACTCGCCTCTGCAGAGATTCAAACACATGACCACCAGGTTGGCGTGCAAGTGTTACATGTGTATCTGATGTTTTAGTGCTAAAAGTCCCAGCTAATGATCTTATTATCCGTGCTTTATGTTTATATTTTCTTCACAAAATGTTGCGTGGTGTAGAATTCCCACCTTTAAGAATATATTGATAACTTTGCATGCTATTTTATTTAATTTAACTGACAAATATATGATAACTTCTATTTTAACAAGCCCCCGTATATTCTGTTTGTAACATTGCAGAAATCTGTCTTTGGGTGCCGTTGTTGTGTTGTGAGACTTAAACGAGAATTGTAACATCATAACTGTTAGATACATCATGTGTAATGTACTTCTGCTACATTGGCAGATATTGAAAAGTCCATATATATTTCATGCAGTTGCTGATCTGTAAGTCTCTGTATTCCAGATGTAGACAATACAAAAAAATTATTATTAAACATTTAAAAGAATGCAGATCTGCTATAATTTGGAAACCAGATGATGTAAGCTCGACACCTCCAGCCCGCCAAACACCTGTTACCACGCTGCCGCCCTTCAACAACCACGAGCTCGACACCTCCAGCCCGCCAAACACCTGTCACCACGCTGCCGCCCCTCAACAAGCACGACCTCGACACCTCCAGCCCGCCAAACACCTGTCACCACGCTGCCGCCCCTCAACAACCATGAACTCGACACCTCCAGCCCGCCAAACACCTGTCACCACGCTGCCGCCCCTCAACAACCACGAGCTCGACACTTCCGGCCCGCCAAACACCTGTCACCACGCTGCCGCCCCTCAACAACCACGAGCTCGACACCTCCAGCCAGCCAAACACCTGTTACCACGCTGCCGCCCTTCAACAACCACGACCACCCTACACCGTCTGAAGCGACAAACAAAAGGAAATGTGTAAGTAATTATACTTAACAGATAACGACCAGCGCCATGACCGACCAGCGCCATGACCGACCAGCGCCATGACCGACCAGCGCTAGGACTGACCAGCGCCATGACCGACCAGCGGCATGACCGGAAGAGACAGTGATACAATCAACACACCGCCACGACGAAGAAACCTATCAGATTCTTCTCCACGCCTCGTAATTGACTTAGATATTTCAAGCCCAGCGAAGGAATCTACTAAATATCTCCAGAAATGATAACATGAATAATGACATTTTTAAACAAGAAACATACTTACTGTAGTCGATGGTAAAAGAGAAAGGGAGACAATCATAAAAGATTGATGCTTCCTTCACTACGGTGCTAAGAGGTAAAGAGTAGTTCTGACTGCGTTACGGCCAAAGAAGAAAAATAGTGAAAAGAGAGAGAACCTCACACCGCCTCAACCGACAAAAAAACATTATAGTAATTAGATAAGAAGATATACGAGATCTCAGACAGGGGCCTCAACTCTGGACTGACTGTCATATTTGAGACCCAGACATTGGATTAAGGTGTTAGATTGTGGTAGAAATAGTGACTGTAAAATGTAAAAACTAAAAGAGACTAAACAAACAAATCAAGGACAAATAAACAAGCTCTTTATTTATTTCTTCTAACAGCAAATTGCGTGTCAATAACAGATACAATAGACAACTGTATATATCAAATCACCACAGTGGGTAACCCCTAACCAATCAACAGCACTTAAGACAACAGGGTACACCAAGTACCACAACACAGGTGTTCCAAACAATGGCTGGTTAGACTGACACTATAAAGAACTTTGACACAAGCAACACTGCACAGACAATAAGGCACTACAAAAACATAGGTTACACAACATAAACCCCAAGACGCGACATAAACAAGAGTTGTGACACAATTTACTATCCCACCAAGAACCCAGGCCTGCTGACACTAACTAGTCAGCCGCTCCTGTAACAATGGAAAACACAATCTATGATTATCATGGTAAAGACAACATATTAAACACATGAAGCAATGAGCACATGCAATATAACATTTGAATTAACCCATAGGTCATAAATGTCTTCCATCAAATTATCCACCTTGCCCCTCTAGTTGTACTACTGCTATTCTGGGGTAACCCTTGGTGACTGGCATGATCATTCTTGTGTTGCCTCATTCTTCTTAAAGGTGACTACATATCTAATTGTTAAATACAACAATCAATGTTGCATCATCAGATCACCCACTTCATTATCTTCTCCAGTTGTGCCACTGCTATCATGAGATTACACTTGATATTGCTAGGATAGAACACCTTCTAATGCAACAATGTCAATCTGTTCCACCTTCTCAGTTCAATGTAACTACACCACACAGCTCCTACACACACAAGCAGTGGAAGATTGATCTCATTTGTCCAGCTGTAAACACATAGCTACAAATAACAGAGTACATACATCAGCCACTGCAAACTGCCACAACATCACAACACATTTGGTTAACACACATCAGACACTGCAAACAAACACAACATCTCAACACTGATTCAGTTAACACACACCAGAATGCCATCTGTGTGCTGACAAATTAGGTTACCTTCCCTGCCTACCAAAATAGCTACATTTACCAAGGAACCCATAATCAGTTCCCTGTTCACACCGTACAGAGTATTTTACACATTAATTTGTACCAAGTCACCGGTAACACAGGACAACACAATATTCCCTATAAACCACATGTTCATAGAACACTATCAATGTTCAGTCCATGATAGAGCCACAATCAAACACCACCTATTATATCCTCAGTCTAATGCTCTACGTACTGTTACGCACACCGGCAACTGTTTTTCTAACACACCTGTACTCTTTTTCCTAATATAAAACATATATTGACAGGTTGTACTCCTGTGCTCCACATCTGACAGTACGCTCTACACCGATACAACAATACACAACATTATGGACTCCACCACCATCAGACATAGAGTTGCCTCAACACAGGAGGCTTCACTGGACAACTACCCCAACAATTCCCAAGTTTGCATGAAGAATACCAGCACTCATATGATATCATGCAAGTTACAGCATTTGATTAGCATCACCAACTAACAACCAACAAGCAAAACATGTCTAACTATGAAAAGCAACAGACACATATACCCAGTGGAATTACCATATTTGTAGAATGTGACAATGTAACCTTCCAAATAGAATAATCACAACATTCACAGAAAGTTAAGGATAAAGATAAACATGTATTACACAGGAACTCAATTGAGGCCCTCTTTGAGGCCCCTAAGATAGCTCATAAAATAAACACACAGTATTACCAAGTGAAAGTACACAAAATAGTGACCAGAGTGCCATTCATATGAGACAGGATCAAAGCATAACCATGTTAATGGGCAGAAACAGAATATCAGCACTAATATAACAACCAGTGTACTATATATATTAATGTCATAACCATGTTCATGGGCAGAAACAAAATATCAGCACTAGTATAACAACCAGTGTACTATATATATTATGTCATTATTACACACTTATGACCAATAAGTGTTATTCAAGGCTCAACACAATCAGTGTAATATTATTTGTGAGTGGACAGCAAATGTACAGTCGTGCGCTCTGTTCCCCACAATTCTTCCTATGATACACCGGTTATAAATTTTGCCATCTTACGCTTCATGTCACACGACAAATACATATTAATATCTCTGCGAAGGGTGGTACGCAGTACTAAATCACATCCTCTCCACCGTGCGACAACCGCCATGCTTAACTTAGGACAGAATCTCAGTCACTGATTCCATCAACAACTTGATACACCTAGACAAACATTACTGCATTCTGTTAACAGATGTGATGCCAGACTTCAATGCTAGATGAGAAACCCCTTTACCAATATCAGTTCCAGATGCACCTGCCTGTTCTCCCTCAGTAAAGCCACACTTCATTCGCAGTTACGATTACACAATGATTGCTGATACGCACCCCGCATATTAAGATGCATTATTTCCTACGCCTAGTGGCTATCAATCTGCATGGCGTCCCTACAATTCAACACATTATTTCCTTCACTTCTATTTATTACCTACATGTCCTAACTACATAGCTTAAACATTAACCCATCATTGCCACATATAACATGTAAGTATTCTCTGCTTTACACATGTTATAAATATTACACCTATATTATGGTTATTTTCCCCTACTCATAAGCATTCAATTTTAGGCATGGTCTCTTCATCAACTAATATTTTATGACCTCATACATCTCAATTTACACCTCATACATATATCTTGGTGAATATCCCACTTTTTTGCTAGCTTGGAACATTTACAGAGGGACAGCACAAAATCAATCACTACCTATTTGGCCAGTAACACAGTGTCCTAGGATAATCATGTAAAATACATTCTCAACAAAATAATCTTGTGCCAGCATGGCTGGCATGACATGACATCAGTCTCTACCATATTTAACCACCACTAATGACCTATCTTCGTATTTCACATCACCATTGTCTGATTGCTGGCATCTCTATGAATTAAATGTTATATTCCTAAAACCTCAGGGACGTTACATTGATCTGTAGAACAGCTCACTTTAGTAATACTCATCTACATTATCTATGTATATTTCTTTGTTCCTACAAGCTCACCTAACTAGCAATTATTTTCACCCACGCGTTCCACCATGTAAACACTTTCAAGTTGGTAAACTGGCGTGCGCTGCGATTATACAAATATTTATTAAATTAAACATTTTAAACTTAATCAGTTAAAACTTACAGTTTTGTCACAACATTAGTTGACACAGATCAACTCAGGGAATTGTTCCCACACCTGACAACAACAGAACAGCACTGAACTGAAAGGCCATGCTGCCCGCATCTCTCATCAGCACAAAGGACTGCTAAAACAAAACTGGCCTTCCGATTCCTTTGTTAAGCCGAGTTCCGGTGTGGCCAGGTTTTACGGTTTCACTAGACCAAACCTAAATTGCCTTGGTTTGGCGCTATGACATATCCAACCCCCTACTTTTTTGACGTCCCGTCAAAAGGAATGGACTATCGTATCCCCTTACCCCAACTATCTCTTTACAAGTTAACATCTACACATAAACCATCATCAAAATTACCAACGCCCCAAAAAAAAAATAAAGCCACCTGTGACCTCATCCTAAAATAATCATCAATAAAACAAGGATTCATTTAAATTTACCCACAAACTGCCATCAAAATGACAAAGGCATAACAAATCTATGTCACATGTTACCACATCCAAAAACATAATCATCAATCAGTCAAGACACCAATGACAGTTATACGTAACCAGCCATCAAAATGACATCAGACTTCTATGTCCCTAACAATTCCCTGGTCATAGAGCACAACCATCAACAACAAAAAAACTTTTGTCACCTTTGGAGACCTTGCCCCCAAAACCTAAACTGCTGGTTATATCCCTGAAGAGTACCACTTAACAAAATAGTCTTTTTCTATTCAATCATCACTTACAATGTGAACCAGTGTAGATTACATCACCAAGCATCAGTCTTTTCCAAATACCAATAATCTCAACACAAAAGTATAAACCATACTAGCTCAGTTGTTGGTACTAATGACTAAAATAACATCAGTGAGGAAAAATAGCTCTTCTGCTATAAGAGCACCAATCGTAACAAAATGAATACAACCCTCACTTCTTACATAAAAATAATTAAACAAACATAAACATTAAACCAGTAACCTTTATATTGGTTACTACTTCCCTTAACTCTGGAAATTCAACACAAAATAATACCTTTTGTCTCTTCAAATATAAGCTTCCTGCAGCTACTGTGGTACCTAAATGACTTGTTTTTCTATCAACCTGTATCTCTACACTAAAAAGAACATTTCATCATGTGTCACCTGTAACCTGAATATAAACATAAAGGAAAATATACCGGGCCAACAAAACATTGTTATCTCAATATCCCACCTCAGCATCCAGTCAGTTGAGATTTCCTGTAAATACCTACCCTAAAATCAAATATGTTTACACCATACATGAAACCTGCAGTTTGATTCCCAACTGGATATGATGTAATGGCAGCACCACATCACCTAAAGAGCCACTCATTTCTTGCACTCTAAAAGAAAAACATGTCATCACATGACACCATCTACCTGCAATCATAAGTATATAACAACAGCAAAACATAACTGTTAATTAACTAACTACACTAAGGCTGTCAATCCAAAAGACTGGAATTCTTAAACGGATGAAAACAGTCTATCTTTCACAACCATGTCTAACGGGCAAAAGTTCTTGCTGGTGGTCTTTCACAATCCCCTTTTGCACAAAGTCACGAGATGACATATCGGTATGCAGAAAATTTTGGCCCACACCCGACACAAAACACTGACCATCTGTCACATCACTTTGACCATCTGTCACAAGTCTAACCCTCAAGTCACCCTCTAACTGTTCAGCCACACTGACACAAGGAGACTTCCATTGTCCCCTCCTCCTCCGCCTCTTCCTGCGAAAGAAATTTCTCTGGTTGCCACACATAACCATCCGGCTACCAGAAGTTGACACTGCACCCACCTGAACTGCTGGGGCTGATCCTTTAGAAGGATCAACCTGGGGCGGACTCTGTTGTCGCTTAAGGCCCTGCTGGTCTCGGTGGCTTACGTTGGCAAATGCTTTGCTACAATTGACTCCAGAGGGGTTCTGAATAACACCAACCCCTCTCTTCGGACACCTGTTTTGGAGGTGTGTGCGGCTTCGACAAACATTGCACCTCTTGCGTTGTACCTTGGGCTGCAGCAACGAATCAGCTAAGGCTCTCATCCGACCTAGCTTAGCTCGAAGTTCCTCCACCACCACATCATCATGCTGGACCCCTTGACACTGACCACTGGCATTAGGCCACCTCTCTGAACTGTAATCTTGACGTTCTACATATTGGTATGTACAGACTTCTGGAGCTAACGACACACCAGCCCATCGCATGGCCAAGTCTCTAACACAAAGGAAAGTCACTGACGGGTCATGCAATATCCTCTCCTCTGTCATCCTCCTGCTGAGAACATTATGTAGTTTTGCAACAAACCAGTCTCTTAGGATCACTGGATCCCAAGCAACCATGCCCCTCTTTCTCTGAGCTTCCAGCACCAAACGAAAGGCTTTGTGGACCCGGTGAGGAAATCCATGATGGATTCCTCTGCATCTTGTGTTACTTGAAAGAAAGCCGCAGCCAGTTCCACCATGCTGCGCTGCTCTCCATATACCTGCTGAATGGTCTGCAGCATCTCTTCAGGGTCATTACAAGATGACCTAAGCTCAAGTTCTGCCCACACATTGGGAACAACACTTTCCCAAATAATGTCCACTTTATCTTCATCGCACACCGCACCAGCCCTCCAGGCAGATCTCACCTTCCTCACATACTTCTCAACAGCTGGCCCACCTTGCCGGCCAAAACAAGGTACTTCTATCTTCACAGGTGCCACTATGTACCTGACTTCACCAGTGGGCCCTGTGATGTCAGGGGCACCAACTGGGAGGGGAGCTACGGTCCCTAACGTTGAAGACAGAGCCATCTTTGCTCTGGATACGATACAGTGAAGGTGTACTAGGAGGCAATTTATCTGAGCCCACTCACCATACAGGGGACTCCTCTCTTGTGCAGCAATGCCCGGGGGATCTCAGCAGCAAACCTGGGTTCTAATGTCACAACTCAAAGACAATGGACACCACAAACATAAACACTGACCTATCACACAAAACAATCACTAGATACTAAAACAATTCTAACAGAACAATTCAAAGGCTGCCACAATATCTCGTCGGGGTCGCCATTTTGTAGTCGATGGTAAAAGAGAAAGGGAGACAATCATAAAGACTGATGCTTCCTTCACTACGGTGCTAAGAGGTAAAGAGTAGTTCTGACTTCGTTACGGCCAAAGAAGAAAAATAGTGAAAAGAGAAAGAACCTCACACCGCCTCAACCGACAAAAAAAGATGATAGTAATTAGATAAGAAGATATACGAGATCTCAGGCAGGGGCCTCAACTCTGGACTGACTGTCATATTTGAGACCCAGACATTGGATTAAGGTGTTAGATTGTGGTAGAAATAGTGACTGTAAAAAGTAAAAACTAAAAGAGACTAAACAAACAAATCAAGGACAAATAAACAAGCTCTTTATTTATTTCTTCTAACAGCACATTGCATGTCAATAAGGATGTCAATTACAGATACAATAGACAACTGTATATATCAAATCACCACAGTGGGTAACCCCCTAACCAATCAACAGCACTTAAGACAACAGGGTACACCAAGTACCACAACACAGGTGCTCCAAGCAATAGCTGGTTAGACTGACACAATAAAGAACCTTTGACACAAGCAACACTGCACAGACAATAAGGCACTACACAAACATAGGTTACACAACATAAACCCCAAGACACGACATAAACAAAGAGTTGTGACACAATTTACTATCCCACCAAGAACCCAGGCCTGCTGACACTAACTAGTCAGCCGCTCCTGTAACAATGGAAAACACAATCTATGATTATCATGGTAAAGACAACATATTAAACACATGAAGCAATGAGCACATGCAATATAACATTTGAATTAACCCATAGGTCATAAATGTCTTCCATCAAATTATCCACCTTGCCCCTCTAGTTGTACTACTGCTATTCTGGGGTAACCCTTGGTGACTGGCATGATCATTCTTGTGTTGCCTCATTCTTCTTAAAGGTGACTACATATCTAATTGTTAAATACAACAATCAATGTTGCATCATCAGATCACCCACTTCATTATCTTCTCCAGTTGTGCCACTGCTATCATGAGATTACACTTGATATTGCTAGGATAGAACACCTTCTAATGCAACAATGTCAATCTGTTCCACCTTCTCAGTTCAATGTAACTACACCACACAGCTCCTACACACACAAGCAGTGGAAGATTGATCTCATTTGTCCAGCTGTAAACACATAGCTACAAATAACAGAGTACATACATCAGCCACTGCAAACTGCCACAACATCACAACACATTTGGTTAACACACATCAGACACTGCAAACAAACACAACATCTCAACACTGATTCAGTTAACACACACCAGAATGACATCTGTGTGCTGACAAATTGGGTTACCTTCCCTGCCTACCAAAATAGCTACATTTACCAAGGAACCCATAATCAGTTCCCTGTTCACACCTTACAGAGTATTTTACACATTAATTTGTACCAAGTCACCGGTAACACAGGACAACACAATATTCCCTATAAACCACATGTTCATAGAACACTATCAATGTTCAGTCCATGATAGAGCCACAATCAAACACCACCTATTATATCCTCAGTCTAATGCTCTACGTACTGTTACGCACACCGGCAACTGTTTTTCTAACACACCGTACTCTTTTTCCTAATATAAAACATATATTGACAGGTTGTACTCCTGTGCTCCACATCTGACAGTACGCTCTACACCGATACAACAATACACAACATTATGGACTCCACCACCATCAGACATAGAGTTGCCTCAACACAGGAGGCTTCACTGGACAACTACCCCAACAATTCCCAAGTTTGCATGAAGAATACCAGCACTCATATGATATCATGCAAGTTACAGCATTTGATTAGCATCACCAACTAACAACCAACAAGCAAAACATGTCTAACTATGAAAAGCAACAGACACATATACCCAGTGGAATTACCATATTTGTAGAATGTGACAATGTAACCTTCCAAATAGAATAATCACAACATTCACAGAAAGTTAAGGATAAAGATAAACATGTATTACACAGGAACTCAATTGAGGCCCTCTTTGAGGCCCCTAAGATAGCTCATAAAATAAACACACAGTATTACCAAGTGAAAGTACACAAAATAGTGACCAGAGTGCCATTCATATGAGACAGGATCAAAGCATAACCATGTTAATGGGCAGAAACAGAATATCAGCACTAATATAACAACCAGTGTACTATATATATTATGTCATAACCATGTTCATGGGCAGAAACAAAATATCAGCACTAGTATAACAACCAGTGTACTATATATATTATGTCATTATTACACACTTATGACCAATAAGTGTTATTCAAGGCTCAACACAATCAGTGTAATATTATTTGTGAGTGGACAGCAAATGTACAGTCGTGCGCTCTGTTCCCCACAATTCTTCCTATGATACACCGGTTATAAATTTTGCCATCTTACGCTTCATGTCACACGACAAATACATATTAATATCTCTGCGAAGGGTGGTACGCAGTACTAAATCACATCCTCTCCACCGTGCGACAACCGCCATGCTTAACTTAGGACAGAATCTCAGTCACTGATTCCATCAACAACTTGATACACCTAGACAAACATTACTGCATTCTGTTAACAGATGTGATGCCAGACTTCAATGCTAGATGAGAAACCCCTTTACCAATATCAGTTCCAGATGCACCTGCCTGTTCTCCCTCAGTAAAGCCACACTTCATTCGCAGTTACGATTACACAATGATTGCTGATACGCACCCCGCATATTAAGATGCATTATTTCCTACGCCTAGTGGCTATCAATCTGCATGGCGTCCCTACAATTCAACACATTATTTCCTTCACTTCTATTTATTACCTACATGTCCTAACTACATAGCTTAAACATTAACCCATCATTGCCACATATAACATGTAAGTATTCTCTGCTTTACACATGTTATAAATATTACACCTATATTATGGTTATTTTCCCCTACTCATAAGCATTCAATTTTAGGCATGGTCTCTTCATCAACTAATATTTTATGACCTCATACATCTCAATTTACACCTCATACATATATCTTGGTGAATATCCCACTTTTTTGCTAGCTTGGAACATTTACAGAGGGACAGCACAAAATCAATCACTACCTATTTGGCCAGTAACACAGTGTCCTAGGATAATCATGTAAAATACATTCTCAACAAAATAATCTTGTGCCAGCATGGCTGGCATGACATGACATCAGTCTCTACCATATTTAACCACCACTAATGACCTATCTTCGTATTTCACATCACCATTGTCTGATTGCTGGCATCTCTATGAATTAAATGTTATATTCCTAAAACCTCAGGGACGTTACATTGATCTGTAGAACAGCTCACTTTAGTAATACTCATCTACATTATCTATTTATATTTCTTTGTTCCTACAAGCTCACCTAACTAGCAATTATTTTCACCCACGCGTTCCACCATGTAAACACTTTCAAGTTGGTAAACTGGCGTGCTGCTGCGATTATACAAATATTTATTAAATTAAACATTTTAAACTTAATCAGTTAAAACTTACAGTTTTGTCACAACATTAGTTGACACAGATCAACTCAGGGAATTGTTCCCACCTGACAACAACAGAACAGCACTGAACTGAAGGCCATGCTGCCCGCATCTCTCACCAGCACAAACCCACGTGGCTGGCTGCTACAAGGAAAAATGGCCTCCGGTCTTTGTGATAAAGTGGCGTTTCCGGCGTGGCCAGGACCGTACGGTTTTCACAGACCAAACTAAGTGCCTTGGTTTGGCGCTGTGACATTATACTCAACGTTTTCTTATATTACAACAAAAATGGCAGCGGAAATTAAAATAATGAGTATTAATATTCGGGGTTGTAAGATCCAAAATTAATCATCTTATACCACTCATACACAAATATAAACCTGATTTTATACTCATACAGGAAACGAACGTTAACACCGACGAACACGCATCATATATCACAACATGCTTAGGTCTAAGACACTCATGTTTTAGCCTTAGTACTCAACATTGTCAAATAGCTTCCCCGGGTGTGAAGGGAACAGGCTATCACATTTATTTATCAATATATATATATATATATATATATATATATATATATATATATATATATATACATACATATATATCTATATTTATTTATATATAGTTATATATACTCTCGGGATGACTTCAGATCTGGGACTGGGACACTTTCAGTCTGCGACCCCACCAGTCTTCAGATACCTATCTCTCTCACAACCAACCAAGGGATGTTACCCTTTCAAATATCATCCTGAACAAATGACGCAACTCTGGCATCTACAAACTCAATAACAAAAGTGTATTGTACAAAGGAAAGTGAAGATAATGTGGATGTAGTGCAGATCTGTCTGGTGTGCTGATTGCTATAAGACAGTAAGTTGAGGCAGCCACATGAAGAAGGTCATCACTGTACAGATGTCAGAGTTCCACATAAGAAGGGTATGGTACTTAGCTTCTCGCTGAAGGTCCTCCGTCTTCGACCAGATATCACCTGGAAAGCAAGTCCGGATAATGTGACCAGGATACCAGAACATGTGTCTGAATTACATTCATAAAGCTCATCCACATCCGATCACGTAGATGCCTCCATAATAGGTCCAATCATAGTAGCACAGTTTCTCAATTTAAAGTTCAGAGAAGTTCATAATTCATAACCAGAGTTCCATTAGACTAAGAGTCACCATCAAAAACCACAGTTCGGGTGAAACAAGTGTTTCTTGATATCACACAGTTGTTGGGTAGTCGGGTAGGTACTAAGTGTGGCACAGCTGGACGATTATACAAACCATACTTGCCCAGCAGCCTTCGTTTTGAATGGTGGATGACTTATCCTGGATCTGCTCTGAGGGCATATATGACTGACCGGGTAGTGGGCAGTAGGATCACCTCACGTTAGTTGGTCTGTCCAGACTGCTGATGTTGACACAGAATGATGGTTTTACTGACCGTCCATCACTACTCTCCGGAAGGTAGAATCTGGGATAAAATAACACAGGCAACCTTCTGTGAGAATCACATGATCATGACCCACCACATGGGGATAGACATCCTCATAGTACTCAGAGAGTGAATCACCTCCCTAAGATGGGTGGTGGTTCAATTACAGGCCATGCCTCAGGGTCAGAGGAAGAATAAGGTCTGGGGTCTGACAAGTAGCGGAATAGATCATCTGTTTCCCTGGACTGGGGATAGAGTGAACCCACGGTGACTAGTTATGAGTGTCTGCCCCCAGTTCCCCAGTGGAAGACTTCTAATGACATACAGGGTTAGAAGGTCTACAGTACCCATAGGCAAGATGGCCCTGAAGGAGGGCCGTTGGCAAAACCCCCTTCCAGCTCTTCCCATGGGGTCCTGCTTTCCCCAGTTCATCTCCCCTGCAACCATCAGACATGTCTGTAGCATCACTTCTCCCTCTTTCCCCTCCCCGTTGTTCTCCTCACAGGAACCCACTATAAACTAGAATGGTAGTCCGTTAAGGAGACCTTGAACACAAAGTGTATGAGGAAGGCAAAGAAAACCAGCAGTCGCCCTGCCAAAAGACGCGAACTTCGACACAAGCGGGATCGCTCAAATGACAGTCGATTCGACCGCGGATATTCCCATGAGATTCGTCTTGACCGGCCGAGTCGGAGGATACCCCACTCGGTAGGGTTTAGTTACTCTTTCACCGACTTCCGGTTGTGTGCACTACGCCTGAGTTCAAAGGCGGCCCAGTAGTGCCATCAAATCACCAACAAGCCAATCCCATTTTTCCCCAGCCATTTTCTGGCGCGCGACACTAAGCATGCATTATTTTTCCTGTCTCGGCAGTGCACTGTTGGCAACATTACAGACTGTTTAAAACAGGCCTGATGAAAATGGGGTCAAATAAACAGGCCCGCTTGCTGCAGCAATTTACAGGCTCGCCCTTGACCTACGGGTGAACACGGCTGCATGCACTATGCAACATTGTGTGATCGGGATTTCGACACGAACCGATCCAAGAATAGTCGCATTCTTACCTTTTTATTCTGTCATGCAGTTAGAAGTATGGAACCTCAGTCCAACTTAGGGACATACTGTCAACCGTCTTCAAACTGTATGTTGACACTGGAACCAATTCTTCAAATCACTGCTGCCAGACAGAAGTTCTTGCCAGCCGGCCAGACAACCATCAGTTCTCCCAGCTGCTAGCGAGGTTACTGGTATTGCGCAGTTAAGACACTACTTCCGGTGTCATCATCCAGAACTTCCCAGAATCTAGGGGCGTAATCCTCTACTCCGTTAGGAGTAAAATTACTTGGATTATCTCCATTTGACTACTGGGTGGGTGTAGGCCGAGAGATCCCGTGTGTCTGGTAATTGTGGCCTTCTGGCAATTGTAGCATTCTTCTAATGGTAGCCTCTCCTGGTGGAATCCTCCAGGCATTCTGTGACAAACATATCGGATTGGGTACAGCAATAATACAGACATCGGACAGGTGGCAGATTATAGAGAAGGACAGGGGCTGCCAGGGTAGGATAGATATAGTACAGGTGGGAAATAACACATAAATACACAATTGTCAATATTCTCGAACCGCCTGACTACAGAAATCAGCCGTTCTTCTACCAAACACTGGAAAACTCATATCGGGGTCACAACAACATTTTAGGGGTGATTTTAATTGCGTGCTTTCGGCGTATGACCTGATTAAATTGAGATGAAAGAATGCAAATTAGAAACACAAGACGGGAAGATGAACATCAGTTAGACACATTGCAAACAATTTTAGATATCCATAGGCTGACAGACATATACAGGCAGACGCATCCCCATGGAACAGATACAACACACAAACAATGCACATAACAGAGCAGCCCGATTCGATAGAATGTATGCGCCCATAACACATCATATAACACAAGTCAAGCAGTTACAGGAGACACTGAACTTCACAGACCATAAAGCTGTAGTTGCAACAATAAACACAGAACAAGCAACCTCACATTTTAGAAGATCTCCCCATTGGAAATTTAACAGCACACTTTTACAAAATCAGGAATATGTAGATTGTATAATAAAACTGATCCTCGCATACACAAGCGAGATGCCAGAGTGTAATGCGCGAGAACTCTGGGAAACACTTAAACAAACTATACCTGAGAGAACTCAAACACTGGCAGTAGTAATACACAAGCAAAAACTACAACAAGAAAAAGTATTGGAAAATGCAATTAAGCTCTTACTACAAACAGACAACAATTCACCACACGTCATATCATTACAATACGAATTAGATCTCCACAGAAATCATCGATTTCAGGGGGCTTTACTGCAAACAAAGTTACAAACTATAACACAAGAGATACCGAGTAAACAATACTTAGCTATAGAACAAAACATACAGCGCAGCAGACAAATAGGCCAGACAATTGACAGGGAAGGAAATATACAACCACAACAACCACAACAGCCACAACCACTAGCCTTAGCATTTGAAGATTATTATAAGAACCTTTACACAGAGGAAAACACACAGGCGCACGTACAAGAAAATTTTATGAAATTCACAAAAGAACTCACAGAGGAACAAAAACTAACACTAGATACTGAATTAACACTAACATATATAACACAAGCTGTTCACGGAATGCAGAAGGGCAAATCGCCTGGCCCTGACGGTATTACCGCTGAATTGTATCAGTTTTTCTTTCGTCTTCTAGGTCCCCTTTTACTAACAGTATTCTCTGAATCTTTCCACAAACAGGAACTTTCCATCCAGTTTCACCACGTCTTACATCACTCTTATTCCGAAGGAGAACACCGACAAGACACCTTTAAAGGGTTACAGACCGATCTCGCTTTTAAACGTAGACTACAAAATTTTAACAAAGGCTTTGACGAATAAATTGAAACCAGTAATGGCAACTCTCATTCATGAAGAACAGAAATGTAGTGCACAACACCAAAATTTCCAGCAACACACACATTTCATAAGGGACATCATCAACTACACACATCTGAAAAACTGTCAGTACTCAATTCTCTCTTTAGATCAAGAAAAGGCATTCGACAGAATATCTCATTCATACCTTCACAAAACTCTCTCTCTCTCTCTCTCTCTCTCTCTCTCTCTCTCTCTCTCTCTCTCTCTCTCTCTCTCTCTCTCTCTCTCTCTCTCTCTCTCTCTCTCTCTCTCTCTCTCTCTCTCTCTCTCACTGCAACGTGGGAAATTATTTTCGGACATGGATCCAAATGTGATATTTAAAACCGGAAAGTAGGATTCTATTCAACCATACTTTAACCAATTTTTTCAGGTTGACTAGGTCAGTGAGACAGGGATGTGCCTTATCACCATTACTGTACGTTGTCGCTCTAGAGCCACTTCTAGAAAAGATACGTCATGGACGATATCAGGGGTACGTTCATACCAACCAGAGAAGGGTGAACAAACGCTGCGTGCTTATGCGGACGATACCATTTTCTTTCCGACAACAGAAAACTCTGTACGGATCATTTTGGAAACGTTCTCGTTTTTCAGGAAAGGGAGTGGGGCAAAATTAAACATCCAAAATATACTATAATGGGCTTAGGCAAATGGAAAAAATAGGGCGGATTTTCCATTTGACTTAACATAAAAAAATCTTGTAAAATTGTACAGAATAGTCTTCCAATGTCAACATAATCAGACACCCAAAGACACACACACACACACACACACACACACACACACACACACACACACACACACACACACACACACACACACACACACACACACACACACACACATGTACAAGTACTGGAAGCTGTCACTGAGTGTCACACCGGAATGGTGACATCAGGCAGCAATACATTTTTCCATATGCGTGATTGTAATAAGTACCACGTTTACTTTTTCCTGAACCAGTGTTCTGCCATAACAGGTCACCCGGTCTCAAAAACTGGCGTGAAGTTTCTTTAACATTCTGTGTCTGCATACGTCTATCATTGTGACTGCCAATAAATGTATTCTGTGAACATAAATGATCCATACATATGTATCACGATTCGCACTTGCGGGCCGCTGTCAAGAACAAGTTACCTGAACAGTTCAAGAAGCCTGATTCGGGGAAGGAAATGGCACGTGGCAAGGCCAACACGAAGAAACACCAGACTCACAAGATGTGCAGCGTGGGAGCCGCCAAAACGAGTGGAGAGTACCTGCCTGCGAGCTGCAGCAAAGAACCTGAAACTATAGACACCTCAATGGAAGCTACCACGAGAAAAATCGACGACAACCCACCATAGTCAAGAGACAACACTGCTGAGAAGAAGGAGGAGAAAGACACCAGAGTCGGAAACACCGACTCAAAGACAGTCAGATGGGTTGTCAAACGTATACAAGTGGAGCTGTCAGACAAACAAATCCTGAAGCAGCTACAAGAAGAGAATCTCCATATCCGAATCTTGAGGTCGGAGCGGATCCTGACGTACTCCAAGATCCCTACTACGCTGGCGTGGTGACGACTGAGGGAAGCGAGATACCAAGCTAAGTATCGATAAACCAGAAAGTACAACAACCTGAAAGATTCATACCAAGAATCACTCAATGTTCAAGATGCCAGAGGGCCGGCCACAGCAGAGCAACATGTCGCAGTAAGACAGAGATCTGCCGATACTGCGCCGATCACCACGCCTTCAAGGAGTGTCCGCTGGCCAAACAGGACACGGACTTCCGAGCACCCAACAACAAGAGAAAGTGCGCCAACTGCCTGGCAAGCATGGAGCAAGATACTTGGGCTGTCCAGTACCTCCAAAGACACTGTGACGTCTTAAAGATCGCCATTACCACAGAGACACCATACAAGGAAGCAATGCGGAGGTGCGAGACAGTCAAGTGCATCTTGCAAGCGGAAAGATCTCAACTTCAAAGCCAGATAGACGAGCTGAGAAATACAATCAATCTACTTCAAACACCGGCACAAACCAGCGACAATGAAAAACTGCTGACTGAAATAAAGGAGATCCAGCAAACCATCAAACAAGAGGTGGAGCACATGGTACAGACGACAAAGAAGAATGAAGAGATTCTACGAGACATCAAAGCCGAGAGAGAAATGCTAAAACTAAAAGGGAGCCAACCCAAATCAAACCAGCAGAAGAAAAGGAAAAATAATACAGAGAAGCCGCAAGATGAAACCCAACAAGAAAACATCGAAAAGCTTCTAAAGACAATGCACATAAAAAAGGAGAAAAATAGATGCATTATGGAGCCAAACCACAGACCAATCAGAAACAGCAGGCTAAAACCAGTAGTCCAGCCACGAATGCCCAAGCAGCTCAAGGGGAAACCGGAATCCCGCCAGACACCTGAAGAAAGCCCAGAGGAGGTTATCGACACACGTGAAGACAACCGGAGCCAAGAAGAGAAAGACAAAGAAACCTTAACTCCCGCAGAGTATTGGGAAAAATATGAGGAGGATAGATACTTCGAGAGGGAACGGCAAAGAAGAATACGAGCCGGTAAATGGGTCTACGAATCACCATTTTCCACCAGACGTATCTACCCAAGCGAAACGCACAAGTAGCCAACAGAGACAATAGAAACCACCAGAGGAGACGGGTCACAAAAGACAGCCGCCGACCAATCCCCTAGCTGACGTCACAGACACAAAAGCCTATACAACCAGTCCGAGTCAGGACTAACTCGTAAGAGCGCACAGACAGAATCAGGATAAAATCCACATAAACCACAGATCGCAACTCTAACCACGGCTGAAAGGAGCAGGTTGAACGAGACCGAATTTGGAATTTTTGTTTTTGAATCAAATCAAGTCAAGTAAATGGGCTTCTCCCAAACCAAGTCCTGAAGCGAGTGGGTACCTTTACCCAAAACTGAAGATTTACACATTTAAAAATGGCGCAAATACCTCTTTGTTTGATCAAGATCGCCAATATTAGAAATGCATTGATCTCTGTAATTGCTATATGAGTTAGTACGTTCGTATTATGAGTCAATCTTGGTTCTTAGTATTGGCTAGAAATATGAGTTTTTGATTTATTCAAAAGTATCCTTTTTTTTTTTTTTTTGCTGGAGTCATAAAAATGCAACTTATATGATACATATGCCTTTTTTTTTTTTTTTTTTTGGATTAGAGATCCATGATGAAATTGAGTTGCTCAAAATGGAATTCAAATTGACAGCAGTATGATTTTTTTTTATTTATTTGGGTTGGTTATCGCTGTGGTTGGAACTATTTGTGGTGTAATTCATTGCCTGGAATCAAAAAGTGAAATATCCTGGGAAAAATCTTTCTATCCTATTTCTTTCTTGATAAGCGAGGAGAATGTTTGAGGTGCTTTCTCTCTATTATCTTCTTATTCTTCTTTCTTAGCTGTGGACCGAGACCGAACGCAGTTGACGTTGCGCTTCTTCTTACTCTAGCTCCTAAGTATAGGGAAACTATGTATCCCCTTAATATATCATTTACTTCGTTTATACACACACACACACACACACACACACACACACACACACACACACACACACTAGCTGACCCAGCCCAGCTTCGCCCATCTCCTGGCGGGGAGCGTCTCAATGAATTCATATAAGTAGTCATTATACATTCAAATACATTTCTCTAAGCGCACAGAGTACGCGTTCGGCCCCTGGGCCCTCGCAGCTAATTTATTGATATTTTATTAGTTACCAGAGAATAAATATAACTGTTTATTTTTTTTCTGTGAATAGTCTTAAATAGAATAGATTCTATTTTACTGCAATATATATTATCTCTATACACTTTTATTTTATTTTTTTTAAATAACTGAATAATGTTTTGGTGCCCGCAATTTTAAAATTGTAATTTTAATGAAAAATGACACACAAAAAAGATGAAACAAATATGTAAAATGTTTTTAGAATCCACTCTTTATTAATTAGAACAAAATAAAATAAAAAAGTAATTATATGTGTTAATTGTAAATACATTATATAGTAGCAGTTAGAAAATTCCGCTTAATCCAAGGATATTTTTATTTTATGTTGTCGTATAATTGTTAAGTTATTGCTGAACCCCAAATATGATGTCTAATGAAGTGCTTTTGGATAAACAATATTTTTTGTTTTTCCGTCTGGTGCGTACACGAATAAATCCGAAGGTTTTCCGACGCGTGAGCAGGCCACATATAGCTGTCCATGTGTGAAGCATGGATTTTCCAAATTTAGTCCACACACTTGTAGCGATTGTCCCTGTGCTTTGTTGATCGTCATAGCAAATGCGACTCGCACCGGAAACTGCAGACGTTTGAAATCTTGTAGTGTACGATGAAGCGCCTCCAATGCTTTTTTGTGCGCCATAGTACATTCGTCCCATATAATGAGTTGACATGATTGGAGTACTTTACCCATTCCAGAATTTTTGCTGATATTGCATGTTGGTGTCTCAGTGATGTGCATATTCAACGGCAATTTCAGTGCTGAATGTGCTGTTCGGCCACCATCTTTCTTTCTTTCTTTCTTTCTTTCTTTCTTTCTTTCTTTCTTTCGCACTTCCGTTCTTTCTTTCTTTCTTTCTTTCTTTCTTTCTTTCTTTCTTTCTTTCTTTTCTTTCTTTCTTTAATGTAATTTGATTCGTTTATGTTTGTTTTGTGAGCTGATGAAGGCGTTCTATCTTGTTTAGATTTAATTTAGATTAAAAATATCTGGGACAGAAGGCGGTTTAGTAACCGCTGTCTAGAACAAAATGAGCAATCAGGACGTGTTAAGGGAAGCTAAGTCACAAAGAAAACTTATCACAAACATCATAAAGAGTCAGACTTAGTTGTTTTTTTTGGAAAAGGGGGGGGGGGGGGGGTGTCAAATTATGAGCAGCAAAACCTGGAACATGTTGTGACAACCAGAAAGATTTGCGGAAAAAGAGATAGAGGAAGACAGCGTGAGAAGATTCTTGACAGTCTTGTGTCATGGCACGGACGGAAATCAACTTACAGTATCTAAAATTAGAGATTGAATAACATTTTCAGTGCCAAGGTACCGTAGCTAATAAAACAAAAAGCGACCACAAACAGTTATAAAAATGAAGTCCAATGGAATTAGACGCGGAATGTTTGTTAGTTAGAAAGAAAGTTAGTTGCGTGTCCTTTACCAGACGTAGCAGTCAACCCCAGCATTTTTGGCTGTTCGTGATTCCTGGGCAAGTTTACGTTCAGTAGTTTGCCATTGCTTACTGAACGATCGGCACCCATATCATTTCATAAAAAGCCAACACAGCTGTGTTTCAAACGCGGGTATGCGGGATTACGAACTGCGCCCTTAACTCCTTCGCCACGGATAAGCCATTTTAGTTAGTGGAGCTGTACAAATATAAGTAATATATGTCATGTGATTGTATACACACTAGTGTGTTACCGAGGCTGTTATTTTTTTTTTTACGGGCTCACGGTTCCCAGAGGGGCAAGAGACTCCCCACTAGGTCCGCGTCCCTGTGTGTCGGTTGTGTTGGGTGATTATTCCGGCCCCTGGCAAGATCAAGAACTTTGATCTTAGCCAAAAGGCCGAGAAGCTATACCGAGGCTGTTAATTTTTTTTCTTTCTTTTAAACGTTTATTTCATACAAAGCAATGTATATTTACAAGGTGTAATGTGTGTTTCTTTTGTTTGTGTATATTACAGGGCGTTGCTGTTTGTTAGTGTTAGGTGTCACATGTGTGAATAAAATACATACATTTGTTGTTGTTGACACCTTGCAGTCTTGACAGACCAAAGTATGTGAGTTGGAATGTGGCCAATATTCCATCACAATGTCTGGGCAGAGCTTCAGAGGAACATGTGGCGCCCAAACGACATGACCCCTCTCTCGACCTAACCTTGTGTTAGCCAGAGGAATGGGTAACCAATACGTCTGGCACAAGGTAGGCTGCAGACGCTGGCGGCGCAGCGTCAATCCACCGAGACCTCACCACCACGAGCCGGTGGCGAGTTATGGCCAGACCCTGACACCCAAGGGACCCGGCTTAGAGGCGTTCAGCCAAGTCCCGCAGGTGAGGGCCTCGTACGAGCCCGGACCGTGAGGGCGCGCACATCTGTCGATCACAAGTGTCCGGACCTGTGCAAAGCGTGCACTATCGTCAGACTCTCCACCTGACTTTTGGCGGCCCCCGCGACCAGCGGGAATGGGCCCGCCAAAGCTACCGCAGGAGATATTGCCTGTCTGTTTGCAAGCAAATCCCCCATCCTTCCACTGTGCGGATCTCGCGACCGACGAGAATAGGCCCGCCGGAGATTATGCTCGTCTGCTGCGAACAAATCTCTCCGCTTGACTGAATAAGTAAAGAAACGATAAAAGTAGTGGTATTTCAATTGCGCTTGCGCTCCCACCTATGCTACACCCTTCATGTGTCTTCACAAAGTCGGACTAGAGTCAAGCTCAACAGGGTCTTCTTTATCCGCTGATTCTACCAAGCCCGTTCCCTTGGCTGTGGTTTCGCTATATAGTAGATAGGGACAGTGGGAATCTCGTTAATCCATTCATGCGCGTCACTAATTAGATGACGAGGCATTTAATACATACATACATAATACATACATACAGTTATGATAATATGACATTTATGGCAAAGTGCATGTAAACACACATTCCTTGCATATGATTCATTTCCACTTCCACAAGCGGAATGTTTGTAACACCTGTCCATCTCTCTCTCTCTCTCTCTCTCTCTCTCTCTCTCTCTCTCTCTCTCTCTCTCTCTCTCTCTCTCTCTCTCTCTCTCTCTCTCTCTCTCTGTCTGCCTGTCTGTCTCTCTGTCTGTCTCTCTCTCTCTCTCTCTCTCTCTCTCTCTCTCTCTCTCTCTCTCTCTCTCTCTCTCTCTCTCACACACACACACACACACACACATTGTATCTTGTTATATCTCATGCTTTCTGTAGACAGCAGTACATTGAATGCCGTGAGCTTGGGCAACAAACTTTAAATTATCATTCCAATTAAAATGTGGCTTCTTTGTAATTTCTGGGTCACTTAATTACCGAGGTGAAGGTTCCCATTGTTGGTGTTGTTGGCCTGATGTAAAATTACAGGATGACGCTCTAGTTCCCTGTAAATGTCCATGACAACTTTTGTTTGGGGGACAAGAATCATTGATTTGTAACTAGCAATTAGAGTCCATGGACTGTCCCCAGGGAGATAATTGGTCCAAAGCTGTGATAGTGTCTTGGTTTAAGATACTTCTTCTTCTGCTGCGTTCATCCGGAGTTTTTTTTCTCCGGACGTGATTGCGTTGTGCCTGTTTACAGCAGAGCTGCGTTCTTACTCCGTTAGGCCGACACATCCGACTTCTGCGGGCATTTGTTGACCGGGTTAACCTTCCCGAGGGTTTCTTAGGACGTTTCTGCTGCTGAGTTCGTCAAGAGTTTTTTTGTTTTTTTCGGACGTGATTGCGTTGTGCCTGTTTACAGCAGAGCTGCGTTCTTGCGCCGTTAGGCCAAAACATCCGACTTCTGCGGGCATTTGTTGACCGGGTTAACCTTCCCGGGCTTAGGACGTTTGACTCTCACTGTTGTGGTGTTATCCCCCATTCCAGCTTGCCCATTTAGAACAGCCAAAGACATCCTGGTCAGCCCTCAAGGGAAGGCAGGGGCAGACCATGGGCATTCCCCGCCATCCAAGGAGGCTTCCATAATTTCAGAGCCAACACATAGCGTCCTAGTACTGGGCCCACCCAAGGAATCGTCACATCCTGCACATGGCTGCTTAGCCTCACTTCCGTATATTGGGCCTTCCGTTCACCATAGGCTGTTCCTCCGGAAACCAGAAGAATGCAGTCTGCAGATGACATCCACACAGTGAGCTTTCGATTCGGACTTTCCACGTAATGGATTTGCTATCCAAGCAATAATCCATTTCATGCCTCTGGGACGCTTTTGTAACCGACATACCTGTGGTATGAAGTGTGGCAGTCTAAATACTTCTTCATGCACCTTTAGATGTCAACCTGAATGTAGTTAAAGTAAGCTGCAGTCAACTTGAGCTTGTTGATATCTCCATAGAGCTTGTCCTCAAATGAAGCAGGTGTGGGTCCAAAATATCTTTCTCTGTTCTGCATATATTGGGCACTCCTGCAGCAAATGTTTAGCTGTCATTTTACCAGTTCCACAATTACATTCATCGGTATCTCCTATCTTTAGTTTATTGAACAAGTGGTATTTCAGCCTGTTATGTCCTGTGCGGAGTCTGAAGATTGCTACTTGTTCTCTTCGGTCGAGTTTGTAATATGCATCATCCTTCTGGTGGCCTGGATGCTCTGATTCCCATTTGGTTCTATAAGTACTTTTTATAAACCTCTTTGCCTCATTATAGGTTATGTCTATGTCAGGCTGTGGTAGTCGTCCACCCTCTTTTGCTAGTCTGTCAGCCTCTTAATTTCCAGGTATACTGCAATGTGATGGGATCCACTGTATTACAACTTTTTTGGATTTCTGGCATAGACCATGGAGTGCTGCTCTTAGGTCAGCTAGTTCTGTGCTGTTTTCTGCTCTTCAGTATTGAGACAGCTGACTTTGCATCTGTGAAGATAGCTATTTGCTTCTCTTTATTTTCCTCCATCAAGAGCATTTCTGCTGCAGTTTTCAAAGCCTCTACCTCTGCTTTGAAGTTACTTGAAAATTTTCCAGTTGCCACTGACTGTTTTTTTTCATTCCATTTTTTTAAATTTAGGAGAATTCCTCCTCCTCCATTTTCTATTGAATTTTTGGCTGATCCATCTGTATATGCATGGGTCCAATTGCTGCTTGGGTAATGTTCTTTTTGTAGTTTAGGGTTATTTTCTTCTTTCTGTTTCATTATGAGTGTTCTTGTTCTCAATACCAGGAAGGTTTTCTATCATTTCAGGCAGTTGCTGCTGTCTCCAAGCTGGGAGCTTGTGTGCATTGTAAATGGGTTTGACTGTTGATATGTTAAGTATGGGATCTGCCCTAATCTTTCATTTTGCACTTTCTACAAAGTTGCTACGCTTTAGCCTTCCCTTTCCAAAACCATTAAAACTGTTATACATAGGGTGGTCTGTCAATCTTCTAAATTTTTCTGCTTGTTGCTGGGCTCTGCTATCTCTGCTATCCTGCATTGGTTATAAACAAGTGATCTTTCCTAGTTCATTAATAGGCGTTGTCTTCAGGTTTCCAGTTATGATTCGCTTTCCTAGATTTTGGATTCTACTTATTTTGTTAAAGTTTGACTTAGCTGCTGTTGCCCAAGCTGCAATGCCATATTCCAGTACTGGCCTCACCCGTCCAGTATATAACTTCTTGAGAACTTTCTCATCTGCTCCCCACGTTGTACCAGCAAGCTTTTTCATGATTGCCATTCTTTGCCTTGCTCTTGTTCGATTTTTCTCAACCTGTGTCTGCCATGTCAGGCGACGATCAAAGGTGACTCCTAGATAGTTTAGATTTTTTTCATGGCGCAATATTTTTCCATTCAATACCAGCTTAGGTTGCTGAGTTTTATTTGAGAAGGAGAACACTGTGCATGTTGTTTTCTCCTCACTTATCTTCACTAGCCATGATTTTGACCAGTCCTCTAGCGCTAATAAGGCTTGCTGTATTCTGCTGTTAGCTGTACTAATATATTTTTCAGATGTCCATATGGCTAGGTCATCTGCAAAGGAGGATGTGTGTACTCTGGCTGGAAAATTTTCCGTGATGTCATTTATATATGCTAGGAATAATGTTGGTGAAAGAACTCCTCCTTGGGGGACACCTTGCTCCAACAGCATCATTTTGCTTGTTTGTCCTTGTACTTTTGTCCTGGCAGTTCTGTTCTCAAGGTAGTGGCTGATCCATTTATACATTTTCCCACAAACATGCATTTTTTGCAGTTTTACTTTCAGTCCTTCCTTCCATACTTTATCAAATGCATTTTCTATATCTATCCAGACTGCTAGTGTGTGCTTTTTCTCTTGGAAGGCATCCTCTATTTCCTGAGCTATATAGGTTATTTGATCTTCAGTGGATCTGTACTTTCTGAATCCTGCTTGGTGTGGTGTTAAGAGTTGGTTTTCTTTCAGATGCCATGTTAGCCTGTCATTGATAATGCGTTCCATTAATTTTCCTACACAGCTAAGTAGACTGATAGGTCGATAGCCATTTGGTTCTTCCAGGTCTTTTCCTTTCTTTGGGACTGGTATTAGTATAGCTTCCTTCCATGTCTGTGGGACTATTCCTATCTTCCAGCTGTAATTTATGACTGCTAGTAGTTTCTTTTTTGCCTTAGTGCCTAGTCCTATTAGCATTCCATTTGTGATTCCATCCTTTCCTGGTGATTTCTTCTTTTTTAGGGTATTAATTGCTTGTTCCATTTCTTCCATTGTTAGATTTGCCATCATATATTCTGCTGCTGTCTCTGTATTACTATGATGTATCTGTTTGTCTTTGATTGCTTTCTTCTGTTCCGTTGTAATATCAATGTTGTTTGCACTGGCATAGTGTTCCATTAGTGCATTTGCAGCCTTTTTTCCTGTAAGCAAGGCATTTCCTGTTTAATTATTTGTTTGTTTCTAGGTCTTCACTGTTCATGGCTTTCACTAGTTTCCATAGTTTGTTTCCATCCCTGTCAAAATTCAGGTTTTCTGTTTTTTCCCTCCAACAATCTCTTGTTGTTTGATTTACTGTTCATGTTTGAGAGTGTAAGGTCCTTATCTGCTGGGCTATACAGATTGTAAATTCTTATTTTCACGCCCTTTATCATTATATCGACACCTATAATTTCCGTTTGGTTGTCAGAGATCACAGATACTTCGCTGCAAGGTATTGTATTTTGTGTAAGTATTAGAACTCCTCCTTTGTGTCCTTGGTGGTCGAAACATGTGGCCTGATATCCTCTGACTGCAATTGGCGTTGAGGTGTGTCTCTTAAATGCATGCCACATCTATTCTATCTGTATGAAAACGCTTTGTTAGGGAGACTTTCTTGTTAACTCCTTCGGCATTCCACTGTAGTATGTTGAGTGTCCGGGGTGTTTGGTCAATAGCTCTTAACCTACTCCTCTGTGCCTTGACTCCACAGCACAGGGGAAGGTGACCACCAGTAGTCATGGGTGGACCCCCTCGAAGGCAGGGGGTCCGGCACTATCACCGCCTGATGGGACTTCGCGGGATTAGCACCATAACGATTAATTTTCATCTGTGGCATTATGAAATGATAAAGTTAAGTTGCACTGCTTTGTCAAGCCTGTGGCTCAGTACATCCGATTTCGACAAGCATTTTTCGGGATGCTTTCCCTAGCCTTTGACTGTCCCCAGTCTACCTACAAGGCAGCAGGTTTGTGTGTCTCTTAGTCTGGTCTTTCTCCCTTGACCTGTCCGACATGGGTGACCCTACCAGTAGCTGTGCTACCGTCGGCATAGCTCTTGGGGTCATTGGAACGCTCAAGCCCCTCTACCTCGTCAAGGTGGACACACGGCAGAGGGGGGTTTCAGATACAATAGGAAGGACTTAAAATCTGACCACTACAAGCCACCTTAGCTTATTGGGTACTTAAAGGGCTCATTCAATTTGTTTATATATGGTGGTGCATATTTTTTTTCTTTTCAAACATATCATTGCCATATAACATCATTATAATACTTGAGATATCCCCTTGGTTTAAAGGCTGCTACACGCGTGCACACACACACACAAACACACACTCATACATATGCGCGTGCAAATGTAGGCACCACACACACACACACACACACACACACACACACACACACACACAACACAGAGACGCATACATATGTTACTGCCAACGACACAGACACACATCCACAATATATTCCATGTTGCAATTCCAAATATAATAATGGGAAAATTAATAATTATTGTAGCAGTAGTAATAAAAGTAATAATAATAATAATAATAATAATAATAATAATAATAATAATTGTAAGATTTTAATACCGTCAATAAACACATTTACAGCTGTGGTATCCTTTGTTTAAAAGCAAGTTATTTGCTTCTTCTGTAACATGTGCTGTCTTCAGGCAAATCTTTTACGGGATTTGCGCTTGTGGGGATAAGATTAGAATGTTTGAGACTTTTTGTTGATAAAGTTGTTGGACAATTTCTTTGTTGATTGTTCTGTAATTGTATAATGCTTGGTTTCTTAATGTCCATATAAGATTTCTGTACTCCGCCAATAGAACAAGTAGCTTTGTGTGGATGTCTTGGGGTCATGCTGTAAACAAGCATATATGTAATTTCCTTTGCTTTTGGGGTAATCTGCTTATTGTTAATATTAGAGAATGTTTCTGTATAATCTTTTATGAAATATCTATGTCCTCTTTTAATTCTGAGATGTACTGGAGTTGCTTGTAGTTTAACTAAATGCTTGTAGATTGTGTGTGTTTTCTTGTGTAGTAGTTTTTCGTGTTCTCTAATGGCTGAAATACATGTTGTGTAAAACGTTGGAAGAGTGCCACAGTAATGTGAGGATGTATTCCTAATAGGTTTTAAATAAGATAGCCTAATTCCAATGTAGTAGTGTGCTAAAGGGTGTTTTTCTGGGTGTTGTAGGATATCGCCTAAGTATTTGATCCTAAGTGCTTGTATTTTTGTTGTTATGTCTTGGGGGGGGGGGGGGATACCGCCATTTTTTTTGTCTTGCATGAGTGTAGTATGTTTGATACTGTAGATGAGTGGTTCCCAAACTTTTTAAGCAGAGGGCCATATCTAATATTTTCAGTAGTTAAGCGGGCCACAACATTATAAAATTATAAAAGTCCTGCAATATAATTCACACCTTTCTTAACTTTGGTCAACAAAATTCTCATACTTTAAAGGCAGTCAGTGTCAGTTATACACTACGGTCATTTTTTGGTTTACAATCAAAATTTCATTTAACAATAAATTTTTAATCAGTTTCGAAAATCACTGTTAATGTAATTAGTTTACAATTGTAGCTGTTATTCATAACCAGTTACTTAAGTTCAGATGCTAGTTTACTAATGTCTGGGCACAAATCTGTCGTGCCAAAAAGTCATAAACGCAGCTAGAATACTGTGGGTGAGTCTGCCAATTCCAATTCCAATTTTCAAAACAAAAATTCCAAATTCGGCCTCGTTCAACCTGCTTCCTCAGCGTCGGTTAATGTTGAGGTTCGTGGTTTTTGTGGGTTCTTTCACCCTAATTCTTTGCGCTCTTACGAGTAAGTCCTATCTCAGGCTGGTTATGTAGCGTTTGTGTCAGTGACGTCAGCAGAGGGATCGGTCAGCGGCTGTCCTTTGTGCATGTTTCCTCTTGTGGTTGTCTTTGTTGGCGCAGGCTTCTGACTCGTCTGGCTTGACTGGTTGCAGTCCTTAGAAGGACTTTTTATTTGGTATTTGTGCCTTCTCATTTGTGTATTGCCTGTAGAAGCTTTTCGATGTGATATGCATCCATGCGCTTTCTTTCACTTTGAGTTCTTGCTGTCTTTTGATTGCTTTCTCCGTGGTCAGCCATGGGATGACTTCTCCGTCATCTATATAGAATTGCCATGGGTGTTCGTCATCCTCTTTTAAATCTCGTACTGTGGCGGTACGGCAGTGCATTGGTTTCCCGTTGGGTTTCTTGTACTTATTTTCTTTTTCTTCCATGCGCTTTCTGTAATCCTCGCACTTGAGTTTGTATTTCCTCGTTATCTCTTCTTGCCATGCTGACGTTATCGGGTCGTCCTCTATGTCGTCGTCAGGTTGCACATCTCGGTTTTCTTCGGATGTCTGGTGGGATATTGGCTTCCCTTTGAATGTCTCGGGCGTCGTGGTTGGGCTGCTGGCTTTCGCTTGCTGTTCAGGCTCAGTCTCTTGGTTTTCATCCTGCGATTTCTCTGTAATTTCTTGTTCGGCTTCTGTTGTTTTATTTCGGAGTATTTCCATTTCAGCTTTCTGTAGTTCTCGGTCTGATTTAATGGTTTGTAGGATCTCCTCGTTCTCCTTCTTAATCAGTGCCATATGTTCTACTTCTTACTTGATGCTTTGCTGAATCTCCTTCATTTCCGCCAGCAGCTTTTCGTTGTCGCCATTCGGAGTCGGCGTCAGCAATGCCTTGACTTGTCTCTTCAACTCGTCTATCTGTTTTTGCAGTTCATCTCTTTCAGCTTGCGATATACCCGTAGCTGTCTCGCCCCTTCGCATTGCTTCCTTGACTGATGTCTTCGTGGTAGTTGCGATCTTAAGGCGTCTCTGTGTCGTTACAGGTACGGACAGCCCAAGTATCTTGCTCCATGTGTGTGTGTGTGTGTGTGTGTGTGTGTGTGTGTGTGCGCGCGCGCTCATACTTATCATGTTGGTGCATATTCAGATACCACAGATCAAATGTCTTTTTTGTTCCTCTATGAATGTGAATATCAGTCAATCAAACAATACTATTGTACTTTTTGTGATGTTTAATTTATTCATTAATTTGTTCATATCTATGTGCGACGGTAGATATATAAAGTGTTCCATTGACATGACATGCTTGGATACTGGGGGAATGATACTGATTTTCTGTGGGGGGAACGACAAAGGTAAGATCATGTCAATATCGTCCGCTCAGGAAACTACAGATAGGAGACATTGATGAATGTTACTGGAATTTGTAAAGTGTCAACTAAGCATTTACTGTCCAACATGTACAGAATAAAGAATATTCTGCTGACATAACAACACTGGCTGCACTTCAGAATAATTGCTATGATGTCAGCAACTGTAATTGGCTACTGCTTCATGCAAATATATTCAGGGAAGGGTCTATGGGTGCATGGAGAAGACCACAGTGATTGCCATTACTATCACACAGAGACATCCATTCATGTTGCTAGGTTTTGCTGACCCCAGAACCATATAGGTGGGCTTGGATAATACCAGAAATATTTAATAAAATAGTTAGTTACCTATTAATGGAACACCCAATCATTTCTGTTGTTAATTAAAGGGAAAACGCAATTAGCGATTGAGAAAACATTAAAATAATCTAAATGCTGTCAGCTATGCAGCAACATTGGCATTCTGCTTTCAATAGCAGCTGTGACTCCTGCATTTATTTAGATCATTGGTGTCTGCCACCCATGTTGTGCACATGATCTGTGACATGTTGCAAGTTAAGCTATAGCTGTAGTGTTCTGCAATCTGACGATGGCTGTTTACGATGAATGTAAGTTAAATTGTGCTTGTTGGGTACCTGTTTGGACCATTAGCTAGAAAAATGGCATAGTAGTTAAGAAATAGCTACCAACATAGCGTGAAGCAGGAATTACCAGTAACAGTGAAATGTTGAAATTGTTAAGTTTGGATTAAATGGATAAACATTGGTGGTTGTAATTGACACAAGGGTGAATATGGCATAGAGTTGTACATTGATAATTGTGTTGGAAACATTGTGTGCACATAAGTATATGTATATTCACTTTAACCTTGTATAAACTGCTTCTAGTGCGGGGTTCTGACAAATTTATGTCAAGAATATGATTCTGTCTCATGGGGGTAGTGCTGGGTTTTGTTAGCCTAGGCTGGGTGGATTCCCCACATTGAGCTACACCTGTCATGAGTAGGACACCATTGTGTGTGTATTAGGGAGATTGAACAACTGCTATAGACAACATATCTGCTGTAGCAAAGTGTGCTTGCCATAGGGACATGAAATACTCTAGGGACTTATATACTCCTTGGGGTATGATGATCCTGTTCTCTTCCTTGTCACGTTTGCCTTCCACAGCCGAGAGTATATTCATATTACCATGTGTCAAATTAATAGAGCAAATCTGCGTCTTGTTCTCAAACAAATCACTCAACACAACCACAACCCTGTCTCACTGGCTAGTTATGCATTAAAACATGTGGGTTTGCTTCTTCAGCTGTCTGTTCCTGTTTTGCTTGTCTTAAGGTTAAGAAGAGACATTCACTGTGCCTGCCTCATACAGGGTGTTATTCAGTCTCTGATTTCCCACAGGTTCCTCGTTTGCAGGGGAATGACTCCAATGTTGTCTACTTTGGGTTGTGTTATTGTATTGAGGGAATCAAGTTCATGTTTTACATTGTTTAAGATGCATTTATAATGAGAATGGGTTCAAATGTAGATTCAATAACATTGTAAACCTAACAAATGCGTTCCTACACTGCAATCTGATGTGACTTTTTAGGTAATATTTACATGTATTCAGTAGTACCTTTACATAAAATTACCTGTCTTTACAGCATGCAAACGTGTTAAATAAGGCAGCACTATTTATTATCTATGTTTATTACGATGATGAATACCGCGAGCACATCTTGTTGTTGTTGATTTCTCAGTGTCACTACATCATGCATCAACTCTGTCCTTGCACCTGACATGTGTTGTTGGACTCAGCAAAAGTCAGTTATTTATACCTTATTAAATGTTATCAGCAAACGATTTGGGGCGTTGTGTTATACTAGTTTGTACATGATATGTTGGTTGTTTCATGTCAAAGTTTGCTGGATGTAGTGTGTACTGTTGATGATGAGAACTGAATAATGTTGAGTTGCTCACCCTTCTATCGTTTATCAAACATCAGTGTTGCAGTTCACTAGTAGGATAGAAACACTCGTTCTTAAACTTACGGTGTGCTGATGCGAGGTAGCAGGTTGAATCCCTACACCGGGCAGTTGCATTAAAGTGTTGACCTCTTGTCCTTGACTTGGAGACATAAATTACAAGTATCTCAGAAATCGGGGTCGGTTTACCTGATAGCAAGGGACATGTAATAAGGAAAGCTATGCGGGGAAGTCAATAAGTAAGTCGCAAATGGCTGTAGAAAAATAACTAAATATGATAACAACTTGAAACAATTTATTTTTATACATACATTGTCCCTTTATTTCTCAACATAATTTCCACCAACATTGATGCACTTATCTCATCGTGTTATCAGTCCTCCCAAACCGGCTGCATAGAACTGCATGCTCTGTTTTCTAAACCAAGTTTTCACTTCACATTCAACTTCGGCGTCATTCATGAAATGTCTCCCGCCAAGTTAGGATTTCAGTGGACCAAAAAGGTGGAAACCGCTAGGGGCTAAGTCGGGGCTGTAAGGTGGATGTTCCAGAACTTCCAACCGTAGTTGGTTAATTTTCTCCTGAGTTAATTAAGCCGTATGTGGTATGGCATTGTCATGAAGAAACAACTCTCTCTCTAGTCAGCAGTCCTGGATGTTTTCTTCGAATTGCATCATGAAGCATTGATAGAACTTAACAGTAGGATTCAGAATTCACATTGTCACCTTTCTTCTTAAAATTGGTTAAAAGCACTCCTTGACAATCCCAGAACACAGTCAGCATAACCTTCCCTGCTGATGGCGTAACCTTGAAATTTTGGACGCAAGGCGAAGAAGGATGTTTCCATTGCATTGAAGCACGCTTTGATTTGGGCTGGTAGTCAGCATAAACAGGAAGCATTTCCTTATGAATGTCCTTTGCAGGCAGACCCTTTTGCCCGCACAAAAAACGCACAAAAGCACGTTGCTCTTTGGTTGTACACTCCGTAAGTACAGTCGCCATTTTGTTTGTGCGATGCGCATGAGACACCTAGCACCACCTGACGAACAGGAATATAAAGTTTGATATTGCTGTCACCTAATGACGCCTGTAGAAAATACAACTACATTTACCTGCCATTCCACAGAACCGTGACTTACTTATTGACTCGCCCTCGTAATTCACATACGAAAGTCAGTCGGGTACACTAGAAGTAGTAGCACGTGTATAGACTACGCTTGAGTGCAAAGCGAGGGGGGGGGGGAGGGGTGCGATTGTAGAATAACTCCGCCTGGTCGTATTGAAAGGATGAACTTCTTGACCCTCATGAAGAAAACATGACCACCCTAGGCCTAACCGCAGTCAGTCCGTGTGTATTTGCTATGCTAACATCATCACCGGATCACACCCTAATATGTATCTTCTCGCCATTCATGTGCTGCATGTTTCGGTCGCTGGTAAAACCATCTGGGTCTTCATCATGTAGAAAGCACTTTACACAACACGCAAAAATTGCACTACATAAATACGGAAACATCTTAACTAGGAAAGCAAGCAGCTGACCATCTTCCGGACTCATTCGAACAAGATAACAATATCGAAATTAGTCCAGAGAAACAAGGGATTCGAGAGAAATGGCAACATACAGGGCAGAATAAAATACTACACGAGGTTCTGGAGGCCCCTATCATAATCAGTGAACTGGAGCTAGCTATATCAAAACTGAAAATGAGAATGTCACCAGGAGCTGAAGGTATCTCCAATGAAATGATCAGGAACTTAGGAACAGAGGCCAAAGAAAAGCTGTTGCAGATCTTCAATAACAGCTGGACCTTAGGCAGTGTTCCACAAGCCTGGAGAGAAGCAATCATACCCCTCCTAAAATCAGGGAAAGATAGTTCCATTGCCTCCAGCTACAGACTAATTAGGCTCACCAGCTGTCTCTGCAAAACAATGGAGCGCATCATCAATCACAGACTGCAGTGGTACATTGAAAGTGAAAACATCCTTGTGCCACAGCAGGCTGGCTTTAGGCAGTGCTACTCTACGGAAGATCAGACAACCTACCTCTCTCAAGAATTTGAGGATGCATTCCAAGAGAAGAAGCTGGTGCTTGCTGCATGGATAGATCTGAAGAAAGCCTTTGACAAAGTCTTGAAAGGTCTGATGAAGAAACTGTAAAGTCAATGGAAGAATGTCTCGTACAAATGGGTGAAAGCATACTTGCACAATAGAAGAGCCCCGAGTAGAGCAAGAAAGTACTACTACGCCACAGTGTTCCCAGGGCGGAGTCTTGCACCCTCCCCCCCCCCCCCACACTTTTTCTAATCTTCATCAATGATCTTATTGCTAATCTACCGCATGGAATTAAAGCGGCAATGTACGCTGATGACCTGGTTCTATGGAGCACAAATGAACATGCACCAGTGGCCACCAGATCGCTACAAAGTGCTGTAGATACATTTGTAGCATGAGCAAATAGATGGTGTGTCAGCATAAACACTGGCAAGTAGCACCACTCTATTTACCCTCTCTCCAAAACAAAAGGCAGGGATCATCCAGATAAATGGAATACCCCTAAGAGAAGATCAAGAACCAACCTACCTTGGGGTAACATTTTATGACAGGCTGACATGGAGAAAGCACTCAACAAAGCAGTTGCAAAAGCCAGAAGGATAATTGCCACGAGAAAGCTAAGTGGAACCAAATGGGGGGCCAGTGGGAAAATACTTAGCAAAGTTTATCAACAGAGCGTATAATCACACCAGGAATACGGGTCAACTGCGTGATGTTCAGCATCAAAAACCACAATATAAGAGCAGGACAAGGTGCAAAATCAAGCGCTTAGAGTCACCACAGGCGGGATTAGATAAACCCCTATAGTGGAAATGGAGAAGATGGGAATGGTACAAGCACTGAGAGAGCGCAGAGATACGAAAACGCTAATACAAGCAGAAAAGTTCCTCAGCTTGCCAGGCCACCCTATGAAGAACAGATTTTGAAACTTAGCTATGGGGCGATTGAAAAGTAGTTTTATCCACCAGGCCAAACGATTCTGCAGATAAATCACCTATCTGCCCATAGTTGGTACCCCCATGAAAATTATTCCAGAGCGAACTCCACGGAAAGATGAACATGGACTATAACCATAAATCCAGACAAAAGTGAGAGGATTATTTAACAAGGAAGTACAGAACAATGTACAGCGCAGAACAGCCACTCTCAGATTCCTTGATGAAGAATACCCACATGACATATGGATCCGAGTCTACACAGATGGGTCAGCACAAAATGCTGTTCGAAATGGAGGAGCGGGAGTGTACATAGAATACCCAAATAATACTAGGGATACGGCCAGAGTACCAACAGGAAAGTACTGCCATAACTATGATGCTGAAATTAGGGCAATTAAGATAGCAACAGAGAAGTTACCAAATACCAGCCATGGTATACAACCTGTGGTGCTTTTGACAGATTCAAAATCAGTACTATATGCGATCCTGTCTGGGAAATTGCCAGTACTAAGGACACTACTTTCTGAATTTAGCAGTCAACATAAGGTCACCATACAGTGGTTACCATCCCACTGTGGAGTACCCGGAAACGACAGAGCTGATCGATTGGTTAAGGAAGGAGCAAAAGAAGAACAGCCTGATGTGCCCGTTACATACTACCAAAAGAAAAGAATGATTACATCAGCAAGAAAGCCACCAAAACCTGCTCAAGACGACTACCACGTTATAGACAGACCAGAACAAGTAATTATTCTGCGCCTCAGAACGGGACACAATAGATTAGTACGCAACCACATCAAAATTCAAGATTGGTGAATCAGCCATGTGCACATGTGGATTGGCGTCGCAGACAGCAGAGCACATACTCCAAGACTGTCCAAAATATAACATACCTAAGCAAACCTTCTGGCCTTGAGATTCGATACTGGGAGATAAACTCTATGGACAGCTGAGTGAACTAAAAAAAAATGACAATTAAATTCATACAAGAGACAACATCGCAGCTATAGACATATTTCAAGCGAACGAAAGAAGAAGAACACGGCCTGTGTAAAGACGATCTTTCCTCAGTTCCCCAGCTTCACGCATTTTTATGCACCGGGTGTTTTAATCAAATTTGCCCACTGTCTTATTAGTAGACCACTGCCTCTTCTTCTTGCCTTCAATTTCAGTTCTTTTGAAGCCAGCGTAACCTTAACAATGGCCAAAGTGTTTCAGTTTTTGAGAAATGTTGTTTATAAACCAGTGTTCTTGTACATTTAGAATTTGCAGAATGTCAATATGCTGCTGCTTCTTGGTCCACAGAATTCCAAGAAGGTTTCTTGTTTCGTTCCCAGTGAAATTACGTGGCTAAATGTTGCAATAGGACATTCTATACTCATGTAAAGCCGCGTAGTTTGGTCCAGTTTCATTTCCCTGAAAAAGACTGACGCCAGATACTGTCATGTCACCGCTGTTTACTAACCTGGTGAAAATCGCAGTCAGCTCTGCCATTGCAGCAAGCGAAAACAATATACGTTTCTCTACTTTAGCCTTCTTATTCCCAGATGCGCTAGTTTCAGTGGTAAACAAAGGTTCTCATCTTTTAGTCTGCGAGAAACCATTACTTGATTCGTAGCATTTGCAGCTTTTAATTTCACGTATTCTTCTACTACTACTTCTTCTCCATCACCGTCCGTTCATCTCCTAATGAAGCATAACTCTTCAGTATGACGTAGTCAGCCCCTCTCAAATCCCATAAGCTGTCTCCCATGACATGCATGGTAGGCTAGGTAGTTATATGTCCTTTCTTACAGAAAGTCTCAATCAATCCCAGCATGTTTTGTTGTTTGAGTTGTACTAGGTCCGTTTACGTTCAGTAGTTTGTCAATGCTTTCTGAACAACCGACGCTCATATTATTGTTAATAGTGAAGACATGGCGGCGTGCATCCACACCCCTCTTACAGCTGTTTTCGCATGCGGGATTGCGAATCGCGTTGGCTACACCTTCGCCAGAGACGCCGTTAGGTTACAGTGTTATTATGTTTCCCACATCTGGGTAAGGTAAAACACGAGCGAACTGATGACACACGTATCATGCATGCGCAACAGACGTCGCTGATGACACTTCTCTTCTAAATGTAAGGCGGCGGTCTTATCATGGCTATCTGAATTATATCCACCATGCAGGTCCATACGGCTTTTACAAGTTTTATGTAAATCTCTTTAACCGAACTTTCTTTATTTTACACGGGACATGACAGTCAACCCTGACATTAACTGGCTGTTTGTGATTTACTGTCATTTTGGTTCAGTACTTTGCCATTGATTTATGAACGGTCGACGCCTCTTACCATCGAAATAGCACAAAGCGGTCGGCTTCCAATTCTCCCTAGGCTGATTTCGAATCCTAGACTCAGTGTGTCGGAGAATTATGAAATCGCGCGTCTCACTAACCCCTAAGCCACAACGCCGGTGATTATACAGTGCTGTCGTGCGATATTCACAGATACTCACTTCTTCACCATGCTTGTGACGAGGTCACGGGGTTCTGATTCTGTGTGATGTGATCAATAACTTTGACCAATCGACAGTGGTCCATATCCAATGGCTATTTAAAGAAATCTGGCATGTCATTTGCAATACGTTATGATCAACCCCAGGTTGACTTATGAGACAATTTTACGCTGGGTAGTTTGCCAGTGCTTTCTGAACGAGAAGTCAAACGTTTAAGTCCACTGACGGGTGTATTAATGCACATGACGTGTATAGGCGAGTGTTCGAAACTGTCCGGCCACGCTGAATTCTGTTGCTATACATACGTGTGTTATCTTTATGGGGGGCCTTCTCTGCGGTATGTCGTAGATACACGTGGAACAGCGCTAGGCACAGCATTCAGCCTTCTAAACCTGCCGTTTGCAAAGAATAAAATAGTTTAATACCCTTATTTCCAACAACAAAAGTTGCATTGTTTACATATGTGTTTGGTGTTTGAAGGCCTGGGCGAACTAAACTGCTGAAGAAGAAAAAATAGAAGACATATGAGTATAACATGCAATATAAGCGAGTTAAAAGTTGAAGTTATTTGCATGTCCTTTACATTACGTCGCAGTTAATGTCGTAATAAGTGTCGTCCCTGGGGTGAGGGGAATCAACACTCACATTCTTTTAACCCCATATCATTATCTTGAGGATCTCCTGGATCTCTGTCCACAAAACCCCGTCAGTCTTTGGATCTCTCTCTCTCTCTCTCTCTCTCTCTCTCTCTCTCTCTCTCTCTCTCTCTCTCTCTCTCTCATCTCTCTCTCTCTCTCTCTCTTCTCTCTCTCTCTCTTCTTCTTCTTCTTCTTCTTCTTCTTCTTCTTCTTTCTTCTTCTTCTTCTTTCTTCTTCTTCTTCTTCTTCTTCTTCTTCTTCTTCTTCTTCTTCTTCTTCTTCTTCTTCTTCTTCTTCTTCTTCTTCTTCTTCTTACTCACTGGACCATGCCCCCTCTCATTCTTTTCCAAAACATACTACACAACTCTAGCTTCTAACAAAATGACAAATTAATTTAATATAGAAAAGTGTCAGGTATGTGCAAAATGTGTGTGTAGAATGTCTATAATCTAGGGTGTATGCAGAATCAGACTGAACAGCTCAGGATCAAAGTCTGCTTTCATCACAGTACCGGCCACACAACAGCACCATAGATCAAGTACAGAAGGACCTAACCAAATGATGCCTCACTCCGGCCAGGTGTCGACTTCCTCCAGTGGCTCTTGGATAGTCCGGATGCCTGGTCACCAAGGGTGGATGTAGTCCAATACTGACCATGAATCCGACACACACAGTGTAACTAATATGTCACTAAACGTTCTGTGATCTGATAACCCTTGTACTAGTAAAATACATGTTTACTGTCACTTTGAAGCAAAATGTTAATTGTTAATTTCTCACAGGAATTCACCATTTGGAAAACACAATGTTAATTAGTTAATTTCTCACAGGAATTCACCATTTGGAAAACACAATGTTAATTGTCAATTTCTCTATATAAATACTATTGTCCCTGTTACTGGTGGTATTGTAAGTATCATCACTCTAATATGATGAGAACTACCACGGAGGAATCACTCTTAGATGGTCGTCGGTTCCTACTCAGCAGAGGCCAGGTTCCTGCATACCCTCTGGAACAGAGAACTAAGCTCTGTCATAAGGCAGAGGAGCTCATCACATCGGTCTGAGTCATGGTAAGACAAGGAAAGACTTAAGGAAAAGCGCAGATACCCAGTAGATACCCTACTGAAAGATCCTACCATTTGACCTTTCCCTTATTCCCCCTCCCCCCCCCCCCCCCCCGATTATCATCCCTCTACCTTGTTCTTAACTCACTGAGTTAATTGATATCTCACACTAGCTAGTTTAAGCAACGCGATAGCCTACTGCTGCCGACACTCCTATAATAAGTTCTCACAACGCACATTACTACGCTCGACTCCTAAGAATCATCTAACTTGGGTCTCTTTAATTAAATACAATATATTTATTCCCGTCTGAAATCGAGACCATTAAATCACACAATGGACAAATGTCCGCCGATGTAAATCAACATAAGACACTGTGGTCTCTTTCCATAATCAGAACTGGAACATCAAACACGTCCTTGTTGCCTCACAACATTTGGTCGACTCCCGCCAAAGATGTTTGTCCAGACTGTTTTATAACTGTGTCTGAATGGCGTCACAAATCTGGCTAAACACTAGGCGTCGAGAAAGTATGTTTTCCCCCTTTTTTCTGACTCGATGTAAACAACCGGCCGGCTGTCCCGCTTTGATCTGGGGAATTGTTCCCGGTACTCCAAAAAGTCTTGCCGGCTTCTGATCTGGAGAAATCCTTCCCCCACAACAAAAGATCCTGCCGACTCTCATCAGGACAGTCTGTCCCCAACATCAAAGAATGGCGGCTGCCTGTAGAACGAATGGCGCGACAGTCTTTCATCGATCGACAACTCCAAGAATTCCGCGACAGTTAACCCCATCATTTTTTGGTTGTTCATGATTTCTTGGCAGGTTTATGCTCAGTAGTTTGCCACTGCTTACTGGAAGTCCGGCACCCATACCATTTTCAGAAAGAAGAAAATAACGCAAGCAGGTCTGCTGCCAAATCGCCCATATAAACAAGTACAACCTTAAAAATGGATAACTAGTAGTCTTACCCATACTATTTCATGTTAAGGTTCTTAATTCACCCCCCCCCCCCCCCAATAAAGCTAATTGAAAGTATTTAACTCATTCCAAATACGATATGTTGCACGATTTAGTGCCTGGTATATTCCGCTGTACCACGTCAGGTCAATGCTGCAGTTATATATAATCTCATCGCATCTCATCATGTTCCTCTTGTACCTTGCGGTGTCGAGGTGAAGTATAAACAGCGGGAGAGTGCCCGCTTATGGGCTTCTTGTATCGACATTCCCATGGACTCTGTTATTCCCTATATCCATCGTTTACGTGGTCGGCCTCTTCCTCTGCTTCCCTCTGGTCTGTACATCATTGCTTGTTGTGGTATACTGTTAGTTGGTAACCTACTTGCATGGCCAAACCATTTGACTTGCTGCTAATAAAATCTGGTGCAGCTATAACCCCCACTTTAGTCCTGATTTCTTCATTTCTGATCTTATCTCTTTAGGATACATTGAGTATTCTTCTCAGAAATCTCATTTCTGTTGTGATTTTTCTTTTCTCTTTTTCTGTCATTGTCCAGGTTTGACATTGGTAACATAGAGTTGGTAGGAAGAGTGTGTTGTAAAGTGCTTTCTTAGTAATTATTGATACATGTTTGTTCTTTAGTATTGGTGCCATTTGTCCAATAAGTTGGTTTGCCTTGTTGCATATATTTTCGACTTCGTCTTCTGATTTGCCATTTGATGATATTATACTTCCTAGGTACTTGAAACACTTTACTTGTTACAAGGGATGTTCATTTCGTTGTTGCTTTTTTCTTCTTTAGTTATAGTCAGTACCTATGTTTTACTTGTGCTAATTTTCATGGTATGTTCCCTACACATTTCGTTTAGACTATTCATGTGGTCTTGTTATTTGTCGTGTCCTCCTTTAAAGTGTCGTCCCTGGAGTGAGGAGATCCGACACCCACATTATAATTTTTTTTTTTTTTTCAATATTCTGGAGAATCCCCCAGATTCCGTCCAACACACTCCATCAGCCTATGGACACCTTTTCCTATCACTCTCACACTGTCGTACTATGCCCCCTTCTCATACTTCCCCAACGCAACATACTCAACAACTCTTGCTTCTAGAAATTAATAAAGATTTTTTATTAAAATAAAAGTGTAAGTGTATGAGACGTGTATGCGAAGAAAATGTGTGACGTGTTCTATAAAGTGTGTTTGACTCTGTCTCTCAGACATCAACTCAGTCAGCTGATCACAGCAAAGACCACAGCACGTTTACGTCAGAACAAGTACGTCTCACCCGTTGCCGGAACCATCTTGCCGAATAATGCTTTGCCTCTGTAGACCTCTGGTAATCCAATTTCATGAACATCCGAAATAGGACACCGGGGGTATTAACAGTTAATCATGGCCCGGTTGCACTCTACACAATGTCCGTTCCTAACGTTCCTTAACAAACTGCACAAGTCTTTGCAGTGTGTACGCAGTTAGTTAGTTAGTTAGTTAGTCGACATATCACCCTCTTTGCACATCAAAACACTCAGTTCATAAGGGCTACTTACTAATGTTAATATTTACTGTACTGGATTGACCCTCACTCGTGTCTATCCAGCCTAACATATAAGTCATGGTTCTATTACACGAGATATATAATTTGGGTAACTATTAGCCCCAATGTCTTCAGCCCGCCCACTGTCTGATGATGTGTGGTCCCATCAGTACGCATCACTCATTTTGGTGAATAAACCCTGCTTTTAGCTTTCAGTTACGTTCTGTCTGCACTTTATTGATGGTGAACGGGTGTTCTTCCGAATGGGTTTTTTTAAAAACTTGTTGAGTTTCCTTGGATCTGGTAGGGAACTAGGATAGAAACAACACATCTGGTGATAGTATAGTCACTGTCCTTTTGGCTGATGGTAAGCCTATCACCTTGCTTACTGATCTTTAGCTAACTAGACTTAGTATAGAGCAGATAGCTACCCCCCTAGAGTCGAATCAGGCTATGACAAAGAAAAAATCACCAAACAAAATGCGGAACCCCCCCACCAGGGACACAACGGGAAGACCCAATTATCCTTCATTACTAAATTCTCAACTAGTAAAGCCTTATCAACACTCACTAGTTTTCTAGCAACACTAACAGCTAATCATCACACTATAGTTTAACAAGGCCACAGTTATATAATTATAACGAATATTATAAAGTTTAAAACCCTTTAAAAGTCACTACGCAGTCTATCCATATTTCATCTGCCATTATAGGCACGTGTAAAATAACACTAATTAACACACGGTAGAATTTTTTCCACTAGGGGCTGCAGTGCCCTGGCACTCTAAAGAGCATATTCAAGTCCCCCCTAGTTGATCTCAACTCGAGTTTTTATCGCAAACTACAAAGTTGGCCACGTGACGTTATCCTTTACCCCCCCACACAGGTGGCACAGTGGCAAATCATCCCCGTCAAGAACTAATTTTCCTGGCTTAAATCCTGTCAAAGTTGTCAGTAATGCCCAGATTCTCAAAAAACCAAAGTTTTTGAAACTCCCAACAAAGAGTTTCGATACAAGGCAATCATCTTGATGTTCCGGAAACCAAGAATTGACAGATGCACTGTTTTTTGTATAGGTACTTCCTTTTACATCTGCCCCTGTGATCTCACGGCTTCCATCTGCATTCAAATGTGACAAACTTGTCAATTTTGTTCCGTGGTGGACAATCCAGCAGCCATTTCCCTCTGATGTCCGGCAGTATAGATGACAAACGGAACCATTCCATATCCTTCTCCCTCACCACCAAATGGTTTATGGGTGACACGATGTAACCTGTACAACTGTGTTTACTCTGTTAGTACAAATAGATGTCCTGGGCGATCGTCCGCTAATCCGAAAATCCTCTGTAATAATCAACCGGATAAACACACGGTTTCATTTTGTGACATGGCCCCTCTAAGAGAGTAGTCCATCTCACTCTTCTCCACCCTGAGTTTAATCCAGATTTAAATTCTTCTTTTCAGGAGCTGGGTGTCTTGACAAGAAATCCGCTCCAACATTTTCCTTCCCAGGAATGTACTCTACTGTGAAATTATACGGTTGAATAAAACGACCACCGCATCAAACGTGCGGAGCTTCTGAGAAGTAGCAGGAACATCAGGGGTGATAAATCTAAATGGACCAAATTAATCCATACAAAGGCTGAAATTTTGCACTGCCCATACGGGGACAAGCATTCTCTCTCGAGGGTTGAATATTTCCTCTCCGCCTGTAGAAGTCTTACTTGGTATCCCCACAGGTTTCAAAAACCGAAGCATCGTCTTTTCCTTCGTAACAAAGCGGCCCCCAATTCCAATCGCACTCGCATCCGTTCTCAACACAAATGGTTGGAAAAGGTCAGGGAGCTGTAATACAGGTTTGCTGCCCAAAGGCCTCCTTTAATCTGACTATAGGCATCTCACTTCTGGTGCCCAAAATGATTTGATCCGGTAACCCCTTTTTCCCAAGGTTCCGTCAACGGAGCTCCCATTTCCCGTGAAATGTGGATAAATTGTGGTAGAACCCACACAACGAGAGAAAAGACGCACATCCTTCTTCGTTTTTGGCCTTGGTGCATTTCTGATTTTCTCCAGGTTCTTCTCTTTTGGAACAATGTGTTGGGGGTGATGGGGTGACCTAGAAATTCCAGAGTTGGTAACCAATCATGCATTTGGGTTGACGAGCAGTAAGCCTGCTTCCTTTAGTCTATTAAACACTCTCTCCAAGGATTTAATGGTCATCAAGCTGTCACTGGAAATCAGAAAATCTCCATGAATGAGATGATGGACGGACCTGTAACGGGTTAGTAAAGCCTCATCATGGTGTAAACACATAGGTGCATGCTGAGTCCAAAGGGTGACCTTGAATCGTGTGTCCCCTGGGGGGACTGAAAGCTAACAGTGCGAACCCGGTTTGACTGGGATCTGTAGTACCCCCGACTAGATCCACCTTTTAAAAATACCGAGCCCTTGGAGCCTAGCGAATAACTGGTTGGATTTGGCAAAGGTTTCCCCCTGAAACTGGTAGACTGTTCGAAGTCGGTAATCTATACACAAAACCCGTGTTCTCCACTTGGTTGCGTAACAAAATACCCCCGCATTTTATGGGGATGTGGTGGGCAATCACGTCACCTCCAGCAGTTTTTTTTTCCCCTCCCGGGGCCTTTTTTTAGAGAATGGCATGGGGTAAACCCCTTTTGACGAACCGGGTCCCGTGTGGTCAAAGTCATCCCGAAAACCAACCTCGTTCGCAGGTTTTTCATCAGTATTCCTTGAGACTTGAGAACCTGGGTATCCTTTCCCCCCCGGGAGGGGGATCAGGGTTCACTTTTTACACCTTTTAGGTTTTTTGGGGTACCAAGGGATATCCCCGCCTCGCTGGTTCCCACTTCGCCCCCAAAAAAAGCCCCCAA
>JACEFZ010022164.1:0-70921 GCA_014155875.1 Cepaea nemoralis | reverse complement strand
ACTGTACCAAAAAAGGGAAAAATTCCCGCTAGCATTTCGAAAGTTTACGTAATTATAAAGTCAATTCGAATGCTAACCGAACGGACCGTACTTTTAGGCGATAATGAAATAACTCAAAAGTAGCCCGCCAACCTCCCGCTAATGATGAGGGTGAGTAAACAGAGTAATGAATGGGTGCCTGTTGACCCGGACTAGCCCCAACTTTGCCACGGAGCTGTTGCAGTGGCTCGTTTAAATAACAAACTCAGGCAATTTACAGACAACTCAACGATAGACTTGACAGGAAACTTTTGCGTCCTCAGTTTGACAATAAAAGATTACTGCCTACAGCGTGGCTCCCATCCACAGCCGACCCGAGGTCGCTATCGCATCCTGCGGATGGGCCGCACACGCGCTTTGCATCAACATTGTCCAAATATGATCGTCAAGAACATCCCGTGTCTAAGTAGCTATAGGGTTTTGTAAACCTATTGAAATTGTCTACTTACTGCACCTTTCAAATCACCGCAACCCACAGTCACTAGTCACTGCGTCGACCTGACCGCCATTCCGGGAGTGTGTTGTCAAACCAGTATTGAATATAACAATGCCACTCGCCGGCGTCCACGGTCTCATCACCAGGCTTCGGCTTCAAAAGATGGCTTCATTATCAACAAATTTCACAACGATAATATCAATTAACTAGTGCATCTGTCTAGGATGCTGTTATTACTGACTGTATTTCGCTTAGACGTCTGTTCTCAACCACGTCTCGGCCACTCAATCTCGAAAAGATGTCTGCCGTTCTCAGCCGGAGCACAGACATGTGTCACTCCCGTGACCGGTGTCTCCGTGTTTTTCCTCTCACCGTGTGTATGGACGGCACTTGTCTAGTTTCTCAAATTACACAGCTACGATCTTACCTGTATCCATCTCATGGCACTAACTATATGTGATACATAACTATCTGTGCTATCTAACAATGTGTGTTACATAACTAGTGTTATACCTAACTATGTGTGCTACCTAACTATATGTTTTACATAACTAGTGTTATACCTAACTATGTGTGCTACCTAAGTATATGTGTTACATAACTAGTGTTATACCTAACTATGTGTGCTACCTAACTATATGTGTTACATAACTTGTGTTATACCTAACTATGTGTGCTACCTAACTATATGTGTTACATAACTAGTGTTATACCTAACTATGTGTACTACCTAACTATATGTGTTACATAACAAGTGTTATACCTAACTATGTGTACTACCCTAACTATATGTGTTACATAACTAGTGTTATACCTAACTATGTGTACTACCTAAACTATATGTGTTACATAACAAGTGTTATACCTAACTATGTGTACTACCTAACTATATGTGTTACATAACTAGTGTTATACCTAACTATGTGTACTACCTAACTATGTGTACTACCTAACTATGTGTACTACCTAACTATATGTGTTACATAACTATATGTGTTACATAACTAGTGTTATACTTAACTATGTGTGCTACCTAACTATATGGGGTTACAAAAACTAGTGTTATACCTAACTATGTGTTAGTTAGTTAGTTAGTCTTTCCTCTTGTGCCTAAGGCGGCGCATAGGGCAGAAGTCCTGTCTCTCCATGCCTGGCGGTTCGCTGCTATCTGTTGTAGATCTTGGATATTTACTTGGCCATTGAATGAGCCTTCTCTAATGATGGTTCTACGCAGGGTCTCTCTTGGTCTTCCCCGTTTTCTTTTCCCTACCGGTGACCATATGAGGGCTTGGTAGGGGAGTCTTGTCTTGTCCATTCTGAGTACATGGCCGATGTAGTTCCAACGGCGTCTTCTTATGAAATTGGATACTGTATCTTGCTTAGTCTCTTGTCTTATTTGCGAATTGGTTCTGAAGTCTGTCCAGTGGATGTTTAGAAGTCTTCTAAGACATTTGTTCTCAAAATTGTCTAATTTTTTATCTAAAGCTACCGTTGATTTCCAACTTTCACATCCATACGTTAACACTGGAATCACACAAGAGTTGAAGATTTTAAGTTTTGTGTGTTTGCTGAGTGTCTTTGACTTCCAGATGTTTGACAGTTTGTTGAAGGCACTAGATGCCAGTGCGATTCTAGTTGATATTTCTGGTGTTGAGTCCCCTGTGGATGTCATTATTGCTTCCTAGGTATGTGAAGCTGTTGACTTTTTCAAGAACGTAGCTGTTCAATTTGGTCTCATCTGAACTGTTGGTAAGATCAATAGTCTTTGTTTTTGTGGTGTTAATTTGGAGACCAATTTGCCCTGAAACATTTTGGAGGTGAGTTTATTTTCTCTTGAGCATCCGGATGTGTTGAACTCAAAAGCACTATGTCGTCGGCAAAGTCCAGGTCTTCTAGAATTTTGTCAACCCAATGAATACCCATATTTGTGTTGCTTGTGCATTTGCGCATGACCCAATCGATAGCTATTCCAAAAAGCATCGGTGATAAGACACAACCCTGTTTCACTCCTGTTTCGACTGGGAACCAGTCAGAGTTGCCTGTTTCTGTTCTTACGCAGCAACGTGTCTCTTTGTAAAAAAGATTTTATGACGTTGGGTATATTGGTAGGAAAACCATAGATGTTAAGTAGATTCCAAAGTGAAGGACGGTGGATGCTGTCGAAGGCTTTTTGAAAGTCGACAAAGTTTTTGATTAATTTTGACTGGGGAAATTTTACGGAGTCTTTAATGATTATTCTGAGGGTGAAAATGTGGTCTAGTTATGTGTACTAACTATGTGTACTACCTAAAATATGTGTATACCTAAATATGGTACTACCTAACTATATGTTGCTACCTAACTATATGTGTTACATAACTAGTGTTATACCCAACTATGTGTGCTACCTACTTAATGTGTTACATAACTAGTGTTATACCTAACTATGTGTACTACCTAACTATATGTGTTACATAAATAGTGTTATACCTAACTATGTGTGCTACCTAACTATAGTGTTACATAACTAGTGTACTACCTAAAATATGTGTGCTACTAACTATATGTGTTACATAACTAGTGTTATACCTAACTATGTGTGCTACCTAACTATATGTGTTACATAACTAGTGTTATTTCCTACTATGTGTACTACCTAACTATATGTGCTACCTAACTATATGTGTTACATAACTAGTGTTATACCTAACTATGTGTGCTACCTAACTATAGGTGTTACATAATAGTGTTATCCTAATATGTGTACTACCTAAATATATGTGTTACATAATAGTGTTATACCTAACTAGGTGTACTACCTAACTATAGTGTTACATAACTAGTGTTATACCTAACTATGTGTACTACCTAACTATGTGTGCTACCTAACTATATGTGTTACATAACTAGTGTTATACATAACTATGTGTACTACCTAACTATGTGTACTACCTAACTATGTGTGTTACATAACTAGTGTTATACCTAAACTATGTGTGCTACCTAAGTATATGTGTTACATAACTAGTGTGATACCTAACTATGTGTACTACCTAACTATATGTGTTACATAACTAGTGTATACCTAAAATATGTGTGCTACCTAACTATATGTGTTACATAACTAGTGTGATACCTAACTATGTGTACTACCTAACTATATGTGTTACATAACTAGTGTTATACCTAACTATGTGTGCTACCTAACTATATGTGTTACATAACTAGTGTGATACCTAACTATGTGTACTACCTAACTATATGTGTTACATAACTAGTGTTATACCTAACTATGTGTACTACCTAACTATGTGTACTACCTAACTATATGTGTTACATAACTAGTGTTATACCTAACTATGTGTACTACCTAACTATATGTGTTACATAACAAGTGTTATACCTAACTATGTGTACTACCTAACTATATGTGTTACATAACTAGTGTTATACCTAACTATGTGTACTACCTAACTATGTGTACTACCTAACTATGTGTACTACCTAACTATATGTGTTACATAACTAGTGTTGTACCTAACTATGTGTGCTACCTAACTATATGTGTTACATAACTAGTGTTATACCTAACTATGTGTACTACCTAACTATATGTGTTACATAACTAGTGTTATACCTAACTATGTGTACTACCTAACTATATGTGTTACATAACTAGTGTTATACCTAACTATGTGTACTACCTAACTATATGTGTTACATAACTAGTGTTATACCTAACTATGTGTACTACCTAACTATATGTGTTACATAACTAGTGTTATACCTAACTATGTGTACTACCTAACTATATGTGTTACATAACTAGTGTTATACCTAACTATGTGTACTACCTAACTATGTGTGCTACCTAACTATATGTGTTACATAACTAGTGTTAAACCTAACTATGTGTGCTACCTAACTATGTGTGCTACCTAACTATGTGTGCTACCTAACTATGTGTGCTACCTAACAATGTGTGCTACATAACTAGTGTTATACCTAACTATCTGTGCTACCTAACAATGTGTGTTACATAACTAGTGTTATACCTAATTATGTGTACTACCTAACTATATGTGTTACATAACTAGTGTTATACCTAACTATGTGTACTACCTAACTATATGTGTTACATAACTAGTGTTATACCTAACTATGTGTACTACCTAACTATATGTGTTACATAACTAGTGTTATACCTAACTATGTGTACTACCTAACTATGTGTGCTACCTAACTATATGTGTTACATAACTAGTGTTATACCTAACTATGTGTGCTACCTAACTGTGTGTGCTACCTAACTATGTGTACTACCTAACTATGTGTGCTACCTAACTATGTGTGCTACCTAACTATATGTGTTACATAACTAGTGTTATACCTAACTATGTGTGCTACCTAAGTATGTGTGGTACATAACTATATGTGTTACATAACTAGTGTTATACCTAACTATGTGTGCTACCTAACTATGTGTGCTACACCTAACTATGTGTGCTACCTAACTATGTGTGCTACCTAACTATGTTACATACACATAATACCCTATAGCTACCTAACTATGTGTGCTACCTAACTATGTTACATACACATGAGTATGAATGAGAGACAGAACGAGTGAGCGTGAGAGTGAATGAGTGGTGCGGAAGAGTGAATGAGTGAGCGGAAGAGTGAATGAGTGAACGGGAGAGTGAATGAGTGAGCGGAAGAGTGAATGAGTGAACGGGAGAGTGAATGAGTGAGCATCACTATTTTTACGTCACATACATTTTATGTACACATTTTTCTTCATGTTTAACATTTTTATGAGACTGCTCATGACAAGTGTCAGTGTATGTGTGTGAGTTAAGTGTGGGAGTTTGTTCATACTAGTTTCAATACTAACGTGAGACATTTTGTATGTGTCTAGATGTGAGGAAGTGTGAGTGTATGTGGAGGATGTGTGTGAGTGTGGGGATATGTGTGTGTGTGGTGCGTGGGTTGGGAATAGTGCGTGGTAGGGGGTGTATGTGATGTGCGGGTGGGGTATTGTGTGGTGGGGGATTAGGTTAAGGCATGTGTGGGTGGGTGGAAGTTGTATGTGTGGGTGGTGGGGTGTGTGAGTGGATTGGGGATGTATGGGTGGTTAGGGAGATGTGGGGGGGGGGTAGGGACATGTCAGTTGGTGGGGATGTGTGTGTATGGTTTGGGGATGTGGATGTGCGATGTGTGGGTTGGTGAGGGATTGTGTGCATGGGTGGGGAATATGTTGTCGATGGAGATGTGGCTGGGGGATGGGTGGCTTGAGGTGTGGGTGGGGAGAGGATGTGTGGGGTAGGATGTGTATGTGGATGGGCGTGGGATGTGTGGGTTGGTGGGGGAATGTATGTGTGTGGCGAGTGTGTTTTGGTTGGGGGATCAGGGGAGGGCAGTGTGTGTGGGTGGGGGATGTGCGGGAGGGGGATGGGTCGGTTGGTGGGGGATGTATGTGTCCCTTGGTGTGCGTGTGTGTCGGTGGGTGGGGGTGTGTATGTGTCCCTTGGTGCGCGTGTGTGTGGGTAGGTGGGGGTGTTGTGTGGGTGGGGTGATGTATGGATAGGTGGAAGATGGGCTTCATAACATGGTAATTAGCCTTGTTTATGTTTACAACATTCATTTCACAATGTTTATTTTTCTTCCTATGTAAATGTATAATGCTCTTGATGAACGAAAGACGAGTGATTGGAAGGGCCGAATGTAAGACGGGCCTGCGCACCCAATTTGTGACCCTAATAAAGTTGATTTGATTTTGATTTGATTTGTGTGCTACCTAACTATGTGTGCTATCTACCTAAGTGTGGTATCTAACTATATGTGCTATCTAACTATATGTGCTATCTAACTTTATGTGCTAACTATATGTGTTATCTAACTATGTTTGCTATATAACTATTATGTTATCTAACTATGAGTGCGATCTAAGTATGTGTGATATCTAATTATGTGCCTTATCTAGTAAGAAATGGACGTTTCGGATCGAAAATTAGGTGACGTCATATTTTACTAAATAAAGAGTCTAGCACCTCGTGAAATCTGCACCTCATAGGGGGAGATAACCCATTAATAACAAATTAAGTGGTTTGTTGTAGTGTTACCTTTTTTTTCTTCAGAGACATTCTGTGGTAAAAATGTATTATGATTGTAGTGGGTATGGCTTAGTGTCTTAGACATTAGCATCATACACATGGTTAGGGGTACGGTTTTGGGTTACGGGTTACAGATCGTCAAATAAAAACCGTAAAATCGTAATGATGGCCTGTATTATTGGTTGTTGAAAGTATGGCTGAGTGTCATTTGTTGTTATGGGTTGGGTGAGTGGAGGAGTAACTACATAAGTGCTTCCGATCTTTGTTAAGAGGTGGGCGACTGGTGGAGTGGCTAGATAAATATGTCAGGTCAATATTAAGAGATGGAGGAATTGCTAGATAAATGCTCCCGTACATTGTTACGGGATGGGCGATTGGAGGAAAGGCTAGATAAGTGTTTCTGATCATTGTTAAGGGATGGAGTTGTGGCTGAGTGGCTAGATAAATACGTCCATTCGTGTTATGAGACGGAGGAGTTGCTAGATTAAGGCTCCCATTCGTTGTAAATGGGTGGGTGAGTGGTGAAAAGGTTAGGTAAGTGCTTCTGATAATTGTTATCACCGTTGGGTGATAAATACGTCCGTTCGTTGTTAAGGGACGGGAGGAGGGTCAAGTGGCTGAGTGGTTAAATAAATGTTTCCATTCGTTGTTAAGGGGTGGATGAGGGGAGGAAATGCTAGATAAGTGCTTCCGATGGTCTACGTAGCAGAGAGTATGACACAGTGGTCAGCATGGCTGAGGGTATTACCACATGGTTGGTGTGGCTTAGGGTATAAATCAGAGGTCGGCGTGGCTGAGTGTATACCCAGTGGTCGGCGTTATGTATGTCTCTCTCTCTCTCTCTCTCTCTCTCTCTCTCTCTCTCTCTCTCTCTCTCTCTCTCTCTCTCAAACATCAGCACCACCAACATCAGCACTATTATCAACAACAACATCAGCAACATTAACAACAAAATCATTACCGACAACAACTACATCACCACCAACAACAACAACAACAGCAGTACCAACAACAACATCACGACAACGACCAAAATCATCATCACCAACAACAACATCTACACAACCAACAATACCTTAAGCACCACCAACAACAACAACATGACCAACAACAACATATCACCAACAACGACAACATGATCACCAACAAAACACCATTAGTACCACCAATAACAACATCACCACCAACAACAACACCATCATAAACAACTAACAAAATTATAAGCACCACCAATAACATCAACACCACCAGCAACAAAAACACTATCACCACCAACAACAACACAATCAGCACCACCGACAACAACAACATCACACAGCCAACACTGTCAACACTAACAACATAAGCATTACCTGTCGTGTCTTAATCTAAAGTGTCGTCCCTGGAGTGAGGGGAGTCAACACCCACATTATATTTTACCCTCTTCCTAATAACCTGGAGAATCCACCAGCGTCCGTCCAACACACTCCATCAGCCCGTGGACACCTTTTCCTATCCCTTTTTCTCTCACTGTCGTACTATGCCCCCTCTCATTCTCCCCAACGCAACATATTCAACAACTCATTCTTCCAACAATTAATAAAGATTAATTTATTAAAAGAAAATTGTAATGTACGTGAGGTGTGTATGCAAAGGAAATGTGTGTTGTGTATTCTGATGTAAATGTAGAGGTCAGACTACAAAGTTCATGATCAGAGTCCACTCATCATGGCAGGGATTACACGACATCACAAGAATCAGCACAATGGACCTCACCGAAGTCGTGTCCTTCTCTCCAGACATGTCCTCCTCCAGGAGCTCTGATGACCATGAAATCTGATTCCCACTCAAATCTATAATCCGTAAACGATACTATTTTTGTTCCTAACAAAACTGTTCCTAATAGTTTATAGAAACTCAGACTTCATAATTCCTGCGCAGTGAAAAAAACATGGAACACTGTCCCATGAACATGTTGTGTTTCCTTCTTGCGAAATGTTCTACAGTTCTCTTTATTTTCTCGTTATTGTCCTAATGTTATAATTTCCTTGATATGTGGAACAACTACACTTCAATGTTAGGTTTCGTCTAATGTGACCATCAGTCCCTACTGATCTAGTAATAAGTGGACTGAACATCCATCATCACTGGTGTGTTAACGAATGGTATGACCTAAAACTCATTCGGTATTTATCCTGTAGGATACTTATACGATTCAGCTCCACTGAGCAATGTTGATCAACTTCTTCGAGCATAGACCCATTGAGAAAGTTGCTGGCCAATCTTTCTGCATCACAATTTATCCGGGATAGGATTTTTTCATTTGTTCTGTGGTCTTCATCCCGACCAAAGGGAACCTGTAAAATATATAACACAGCTGGTGATAGCCTCCCCGTCACTGATCTCTATTAGATAATCGTGGGCCATCGGCCTTGCTCAGAAAAATACATTGAACCTAACTCTATCAGGGACAGATGAACTCAACCCATTGGTTTTCATCAGGCCAAGACAAGAAGAAAAAACAAAAAAACAGAATGCGGAACCCCGCCCACCAGGGACACCCACTGGAATATTCCAATTATCCCCCATTACTCAATTCTCAACTAGTAAAGCTTATCAATACTTCACTACTCTATTTTCAACTAACAGAGCCAATTATCACTTCGCTACTCTAGCTAGTTTCAACCACGCTAATGCCAAATTAATTATGACTAATTACACAATATGATCTACCTTAAGCAACACTGCGGTCTACCAATCACATCTACATTTGCCATAACAGGCACATGAAAGATTAATCCACTTAATTCACACATGGTAGACATTTTTTTTCCATCTCTAACTGCAGTGTCAAGGCGCTACCGCCTAGATCAACAATTCGAGTTACACTGCCGTCCAAATCATATTTTCTTGGCAATCAGCCCTGAATTGTTTACGTGACGTATTGACCTCCAACTCTAGCTGGTTTCAGGGGCAATAATTCATTTCATCATCAGTGCTTCCCCTTAGATTAAATTACTACATGAGTTATCTGATCTTGTTCACAGTTATCTCCCTTGTCCCGACATCCACACAAGCCCGTTGCGTGTCATGAACACCTGGCCACAATTTCGTGAACTGTCAAAGGCGGCGTATTGATTCATCTCACTCACTTCCTTTCCCCGTAAACATCTGCAGCTGTTACTTTTGACCGTCCTGAGATTTTTGACATCGGATTTGTTTTTCTCTGTCTGTGTTAAAGCAGTTGTGGCCTTGAAAACAGGCCGTTTAATCAGAATCCGTATATTGTCATCAATTGGTTAATCACGGTGTTTTTTTCGTGACACTACAAACAACACTAACACCACCAATAACATCAGTACCAACAACAACAACAAAATTACCACCACCAACAAGAAGATCATACCTATCAATAATAACATTACCACCACCACCAACAACATCACCACCACCAAAAAACAATAACAACAACATCAGCACCACCAACAATAACGTAAGCACCACCAACAACATCATCATCACCAATAACATCAGCAACACTAACAAAAACGTAAGCAACCCCAACAACAAAATCAGCATCACCAAGAATAACGTCAGCACCAAAAACAACATCACCACCACCAACAACAACACCATCAACAACAACATCTTCACCAACAACAACATCAGCTTCACTAACAGCACCAATAGCACCATCAACAACATCAGCACCAACAAAATAAGAATATCAGCACCACCACCACCAGAAATAAAAGCACTACCAACAACATCATCTCCAAAAACTACAACAACATCAACACCACCAACACCAACATCAGTACCACCAACAACAACATCATCATCATCAACACACCAACAATAACATCATTATCAACAACAACATCACCACCAACATCATCAGCATTACTACCAACAACAACACGATCAGCACCATTAACAACATCAGCACCACTACAAACAGCAACAACATCAGCACTATCAATAACATCATAACCACCAACAATAACAACAAAAGCACCACAAACAACAACAGCAACATCACCAACTACAACACAAACAAAATTATCATCACCACCATCAACAGTAACATCAGCACCAACAACAACCTAACAACATAAGCACTACAACAACAACATCAGCAACAACACCAATTACAGAAGATCCACCAACAACAACATCATCACCGCTAACAAAAACGATGTAAGCATTACCTACAACAGAAACAACATCAGCACCAACAATAACATCAGCACAACTACAAATAACAACAACATAAGCAACATGAACAGCATCAGCAACACCAAGAGCAACAACAACAGCACCACCACCAACAAAAAACATCAGCACAACCAACAACAACATTTCTTGTTTCGTTGACCATCAAAAACTTAAGCACCACCAACAACATCGTCAGTACAACCAACAACATCAGATCCACCAACAATATCAGAACCACCAGCAACATAATCAGCACCAATAACAATATCATCATAACAAACAACAACATCATAACAAACAACGATAACAACAACATCACCCCTAACAACACCACCAACAACATGATCGCTTCAGAGGTCACAGTTTGTGAGAATTGTATGATTTTTCTTTTTGTCTTGACCATGCGGGAGTTCGGGGGAATGAAGAGGCTGATAGGCTGGAAGTGAATGTACATCTTGGTGGTTGATTACCTATGGACAAGGGAGAGGTGGTCGCGTGCCAGTGGGATCAGATGGAGAAGGTGGGGGAGCAGATTTAGAAACCTTATGCGGAAAGGATGAGACTGCTGGGGATTGGCAGGTGTTCTGGTAGAATCTCCAAACTGAGAGGGAAGATAGAAAACTTTTAATCAGATAGCGGTGGGAATGATTAGTAGTGTGACTCTTCGCTGATTGTTGAACGAGGGGACGGAGTGCTTATGAGAATGTCCTGAGTCCAGTGATGTCAGTTCTTAACTCAACTCAGCTCAACTCTATCTGTTGCATTTGGTTTCATGCTTCAGTGCGATTGAGCATTGGTTTCCCAAAGGCTGTAGTCGTTGGTAAATACATAATTATTTGTTTGTTTTATTTTTGGTAATGATCTAGATTTGTTTGTGTAGTCTCATTAAGTTTAGTTTAATACATTCACTACTGCTACCACAACCTAATATTTTAATTCATTGTCTGAGCTTAAACACGAGGTTCCTGTCGGAATTCTATTATAGATTTTGCCTCCGTCTTTAAAATCCAGAATCTTCTTACTAACTGCTATTCCTTTTCTTGTGAGTTGGGTGGTAATAGGTTTTTTTCTCTTTTTACTCATTTTCACTTCGTTCGCCCAAACGCAGCTAGAGTTGTGCTCTACCTAATATCACCGTTCAAAATTCATTTTTTATTTCCCCTCGGTTTCGTTAACATACACACACACAAACCGTCACTACAATACACATACAAACCATCATCACCATACACACAAACCTTCATTACCATACACATACAAACCTTCATTATCATACACATACAAACCTTCATTACCATACACATACAAACCTTCATTACCATACACATACAAACCTTCATTACCATGCATTCATTCATTCATTAGCATGTCCTTTTCAAAACCCCACTCCCATAAAAACCGTCGGGAAAACCTCTCGATCATAAGCAAGATGTCCTACATCCGATACACCCTTCTGGAGATCATCCGCCACATCCTGCACACATCTTCTCTTTGACCTTCCTCTTCTTCTCTTCTCGGGCATATTCCCTTACATTATTGTTCTCTCCAAACTTTCAAGATGTTTCAAGTGACCAAAATATTTCAATTATCTTTGTCTTTAGTAGCCAACCTTCGTCAATATTTAGATCTTGTCGTATGGATTCAGTTGTTCTTTTCTGTATCCAAGATGTTCTTATAACCCGTATATAACATTTATATTCAAAGGCATTTATGCGCTGTTCAGCTTGTTTAGTACGTGTCCAGGTCTCACAGGCGTATGTTGCAATGGGAAAGATCCTTGTTCTTAAAAGTCTAATTTTTGTAGTTCAATCTGTCCTCCTTCACAATTTATTCAGGTGCTTTAGTGTGTGAAGAGCAATAGATATCCGTTATTAATTTCTTTCATTGTATCACCATTGTTGGTAATTAATAACCCAAGATATTCGAAATTTTCGACCACCTCAAAATTTCTTTATTAACATATATTTCTTTCTCCAGATTAGTTTTATCTCTACGCAGTATTGCTATGTTAAGATATAAATTGTGATTTTCACTATTCTTTTTGGGTTGAGGTTATTAGTTTTTCTTTACCATTCTGTGATATGGATAATAATACTGTATCATCAGCATAACGAATCTCTGATATTTCACCACCGCTACTTAGGGCATGCAAACTACTGAGCGTAAACCTGCCAAGACATCAACAATCAGCTGACAGATGCTGATGTTGACAGCGATATCCTGTAAAGGATATGCGAACAAAAAATAATTAGGGCATAATATTGCTGCTTGATAATATCATCTCTGATACTTCTCATTATAATATGAGCGTTCATTTGAAATCCGTTAGTGCCGCACCACGCGTAATTGCGTACGTTGAACATGATCATGTCAAAGTCATGTGATAAGTACTGAATAATTAATACAAGAGCACGTTCTTATCGTCCCATGATGCATAGGTTCTGTTTCTGACCGTTGAGAAAATGGCCGGGTTGTTCCAAAGTCCGTCGAAAGAAGAAGCTCAAAGAGCGGTGATTCAGTCTCTTTCATTTGAAGGATGTCGACCAGTGGACATTCATCGAAGAATGCAGGCAGCGTACGGTAACACATGTGTGTCGAAGACAACAGTGACAGACTGGGCACGAATGTTTCAGAAAGGACGTCAGTTCACGACAGATCTTCGACGGCCAGGTCAAGCGCATATTGTTGCAACAGGAAAATAAAAACAGTCGCCAAATTTGATGCAGCAGTACAGACAAACCGTTGTCGAAGCATACGTTCGCTAGCGAAAGAATTTGATGTGTCAGTTGGGACAATTTAAAAGGTCGTTCTTAAGTAACTGCGATATCGGAAGGTGTGTTCACAGTGGGTACCACGGATGTTGACCGACCACCAAAAAGAGGAACGCATGGGATGGTGTTTGAACCACTTGCTGCGTTACAGAGTAGAGGGTGATGCATTTCTCTTCTGCATAGTGGCAGGCGATGAATCATGGTGTCGCCACTTTGAGCCGAGCAGCAAAAGAGAGAGCATGTAATGCAAGCATGCTGGATCACCAAAAGCCAAACAATTCAAGTTACATGTTTCCGCTGTTAAGGTTATGCAGAGCGCATTTCTTTTACCAGAAGGGCTATTGTTGGCCGACTTTAAAGAACATGGTGTCAAAATCAACTCTACCAAATACGTAGAAACATAGACAAGCTGCAAAAAGCCATCCAGAATAAACGACCCGGCATGCTTTCTCGCGGTGTGATTTTGTTGCAAGTGCAAGTTAATGCTCGTCCACATGTTGCAAAGCTTGTGCAGGAAGCATTATCTTGGAAGAAGTGGGAAATTCTGCAACATCAAGTCTATAGTCCTGATTTGTCACCATGTGATTTTCATTTGTTCAGACCTCTAGAAACAGCTTTGGCAGAGTCGCCCACCATTAGGGCCATCCACCTCAGAGGGGTCTATGGCAGCCGGATCGTATAGTGGTCTGCAAAACATTCTTAACTCAGGAAGCAAACAGGAGTCAAACGATGGAAGTAACTTCAAGGTGAAAACAACGCAATTTTTCATCATTTGCGAACGTCATTCTTTACTGGTCAGTGATGCAACTTGAAGGGTCCTTAGTCGGCATAACAAAATGACATATCTGACACAAAGTGAATGATGACAGAGTGACAGATGGAGTGGCTATGGTTGTGTCTAGGGTATGTCCATGTGAATGTTGTGTTGAACAACTGATCAACCACGATGCATCACAATCAAACACCAGACTGCACACACAATACTTTAATTTGAACATCTGAATACAACATTATTCCTCAGGAATAATGTATATATATATAATGATGAATGTTCCTGAGGAATAATATTCATACATTGCATAGGCACAGGTACAGTACACGTAGTCCCAAACACTATCGCTGCTGACAACCGGGCTCAGTCTCTAATATTTAGCCTCCGAATTACTCTCACTGAAACCCACAGCGCGGAGTTCTCTCGCTATCTCCGATATCCTTCAATTTCCCAGACCGCCGACCTCGCTGTCGGGTCCCAAAAACTCAACTGTCCTCCTCAATGTTTTCCACTGTTTTTTAACCCTTCTTTGCAGCCCTTTCCGGGGACTACCACTCAGCCCCATATTACCCTGTATATCTTCTTATTTGCCCTTTCCCGGGAATGCCCTTGTCAGAGTATTGAAGGGTAGGTACAGAACATAGAGAGGACAAGGGACAGAATAGAGTTAGGACGACTTAGATAACGACATATAGGACATAGATAAGGACATCGGCAATATAGCGATAGAATAGAGACAGGACATAACCCAAGACACAGAGTGGTCATAAGACAGGACATCTACAGGACAGTAGATAAAGTAGAGACAGGACTTAGGTGGGGACACAGACGTGTCATAGACAGGACACCGGCAGGACCAGGCCGGGTGTTAGGAGGGGACGCCATTTCACGGGACACTGCCCTGAACGAACTAGACGTCAGTAAACTGAACAACCCTGCTTAGCACGGACGGACTGCACTACAACGAGACTGCTAGGACAGCACGGGGTTTACGGACAGCACGGGGTCAAGTGCGACAAGTCCAGCCAACTCGTTTGGGAACGTCAGACGGGACCAGACAGTTTCAGGGGAGGACGCTTGTGTTTTTCGAGAGCAAATGCTTAGCTTGCGAGAGTGCTAGTTGAAGATAGCGAGTATAGGATTGTGTAATTGACTGTGTGCGATAATCGTATGTAAGGCGGCATTTGTATATTGATGTAAGGCAGCCACCGCCTGTGTATACTTTGTAATTATATCAGGTTCGCCTGAAATAAATGATAAACATACCATATGCACAACTGATGTTTCTTTGAGTGCGTATGAAGAAGCTAGAGTGCCTGTGTGCGATGTAAGACGTTGACAGCCCTTTAACCCCGTGAATTTGTTTACGTAGTGTTGCTATCAAGGACAATCACCTTAATGTCAGTGAACCAGGCATGTTTCATTACCCCCTCCTCAAAAGAAAACATCGTTTTCAAATAATGGTAGAGTAATACTTATCAAATATGTGACCCAGAAACATTGCCTGGGCAGCCATAAGTATGTCTCCCTCCTGCTCCAGCTACCCCACTGAGTAATACATCAGGTAATCAGGAGGCCCCTAAAAGATTTCCCCTGCATCTAGAACCAAAAACTCACTCTGTTTCTATTCATTATATCATGGGAAAAACATTATATACAACTTTCACATTACATATTATAGCAGGTCATGACACGTAACATAACCCATTTATCTTTCATAAACACACACTTATATTTCCACCTTATCTACCCCTACGTAAGCTAATATATCATATCGTCAGCAACAGATCATAAAGAACTTCGATTTCAGTACCTGACAGTCAAGTATTATCAAGAACACATGACGTATGCCCCCTTGTGAATAAGTTATAATCTATGTACTGTGTTTTAAAGGTACAGCTTCTGTCTGTCTCGTGTGGCCCTCACTCATGGTTACTATACGCCTAAAACATCTGTTGGCCATCCAACAGATCCTGGGTCAGTGATGTCGCTAACACTCTTTTGAACTGACTTAACTTTTCTATCTGCGTCTTGCACTGTTACACCGGATTCTCTGTTTAGTTTTACCTTTTTATTAAATCCTGGCCAATATAACTGGCCCACTGCTCTCTGCTGCGTACGCATTATTCCTATGTGCCCTGCACATGAAATATCCTGAGCTGTTCTTATATATCGGTCTCTATGCGCTAAGGATACTACTACTTGCCTACGTGTAGTTTTGTCATCTGAAAAACGGCGGGTGAGTATATTGTTCTTCCTTTCGAAGCACCATCTACCCTTCTTTGATTGCCTATGTTCTACTTTATTACACCCTTGGAAACATTTGTCCAGAGTAGTATCTTGTCTCTGGGAGTCACTAAAGCTATGTTTGAGATCCATTCTCACCTGCTCAGTTGTACTATCCTTGCCCTCAGTCCCTGTGTCTACTTCGCCTGTCATCTCTTCCTCAGCTATCGTATCTAATCTTCTTTGTCTTCTAGTAACTACCGCGTTGCCTCTCACCTCATATGTTTGACACCAGTTCTCGATTTCTTCTTCTGTACATTCTTTAACTCGTGGCACATTTCCAATGATCAGATCTGCCACTGGTTAGTCTAGGTCACACGCTGTCACTCTTCCTGTGACATATGGTGTTGTCACTATGATCTCAGCTAATGGGTAAAATTCTATTGTCCCATTAAACGTTATACATCTACCCATTTTCCCCGTGTACGCTGAGGGATGTACTAGACTTTTTCTAACACCGATGGTCGTACAACCATAATCTCTAAGTGTTACTGCTTGACTATCATTAATAAATCCATGGCGTAGCTTCACACTTCCTCCTGCATGCACTGCTGATCCTGCTTGAAATGTGTGACCGCCCATTAAGACAGGCACACTGTCTTTATCAAAAAGAGGTTTGCATCCACTACAACTCTCATTGTTAAGTATCTTAATTACTTGCACTGCATTAGAGTGCTCAGTTTCTCCCTTCGTATATTGATAGCTGACATAGCCATTTTTTCCACATTTGAAACAAATGATTTCATTTTTCCTGCTATTCGTTTGCCCACTGGATGGTTGTACATCACACTGTGCTGCCTTGTGTCTCCAGCTCCCACAATTCCAACATCCGACATAACCATTCGGACGTCTCTTAAAATGTCCACTGTGGTGTTGGTAATGTCCTGATCTGCCAAAATTGTTGCCACGAAAACCATTGCCTTGAGGTCCTTGTTGCTCATACCTATGTGTTAAGTCTACACTATTCGATCTTGGTCTGATCCCAGGATTCTGATCCTGTTTAGTGTACGCTGCACAGACTACGTCCTCACTCATTTGTCTGCCAATAGAGCTGTTTGGATGTGCAGTCATGTAGTGTTGCCCTAACTGGGACATTGTGTCTATGTCCATTGGTTTGCGTTCTTGAAAGAAAGCCACTAAGTTTGTATTACATGACGATACTATCTTGTCTTTTGGCATCAAATCCACTAATCGATTAAAATCTTTTCCAACTTCTGCAAGCTCCATCCATTTATTAAATGTGTTCTTCGCTGTATTGACAAAACTGTAAAATCCTGATTTGTCTCTGGCACTAATTGTCTGAACCTTATTCTGTATCCATGCTCAGTTAGTTTGAACTTTTTAAGCAAACGTTGACGCATAATAGTATAATTGTTTCTTTCTGTCACAAGTAAATTGAACATGGTATCTAGGGCCTTTCCCGTTAGATACTCACTAAGATCATAGCATACTCTCCTTTTGGAATGCCTAAAGCCTTAACAGGAGCCTAAAATTTGTCAAGATAAAATTCAAGGTTGTCCCTGTCCGTAATATATGGCAATTTCAATCGTTGTGATGACTGCGAAGGTCTTCTGCCTTCCTCACTTTGACCCTTAGATGCTAGTTCTAATGTTTTTGTGCAATTTCAGTTTCCATATGAAACTGATGCTTTTGTTTTTCCATTACTAGTTTCATTCGGGCCTCTCTCTTTCTTCGTGTAGGCGCTTATCTTCAGCTAACATTTCTTCCTTTAGGCGTTGGGCTTCAGCTAACTTTTCCTCCTGTAGGCGTTGGGCTTCAGCTAACTTTTCTTCTTGCATGCGTTTGTTTTCCATTTCAACCTGTCTTTGTTCTCTCTCAGCCTGTCTTTGATCTCTTTCCCATTGATTCTATTCTTTTACTTTTGCTTCTGCAAACTCCTGTAAATCTTTGCCCTTCAGGCCTAACCGTTCCCCTGATTTAACATATTCCATAAAAGTAGGCATCTTGTACTTGTGGACACTTAGCTGTCCGTCAGTCAACTATAAATATAAAGACCCTACTCCTAGTCTTTGTGCACCTTTCCTATGCATACCACCACTCACACTGTACGTAAATTTGTAGTACTAATAATCTCACTCTGTACTCATACAGTCCCTCTGTACGCACTAGGTGGTGAGGGGGGAATATTACCTATACTCCCACGAGTATGTAACAAATAGTTGTAGAAAGTTCCTGGAAATAGTGTTAGACCTATATATATATATATATATATATATATATATATATATATATATATATATATATATATATATATATATATATATATATATATATATATATATATATATATCCACGAATGAATGATAAACAATAAGTGATGTCTATAAGACACTACACGCATAGGCTAGTGGCACACACACAAAACAAACTGACATAGACAAGCCCATGTAAGAGGCAATTTAGTGCGCATAAAACTGAACTGACAGAAACCACTATGCAGTAGATATCACGAAGGATCACAATAATAAAATATATTCGAAGAAACCAAATATCATATGTAAATGTAAAGAAAAGAAAGAAAGGCAATCTAAAATCAATAATATACACAAATTTGACGTTAGACAACGCGGCTCTGGATATTGTTCAGGACATCCAATGCAAACGCACGACCCCGCTAACCTATTAAAGTATTCCTTAAAAATATCTCAAGCACAAGGAAGAAAAAATCTTTTTGCCATGCCTGCCCTGAATCAGAGAGAAATCGTAAAAATCCCTATCCAACAACTACATGAAATCACACACACACACACACACACACACACACACACACACACACACACACACACACACACACACACACATATATATATATATATATATATATATATATATATATATATACACACACACTTTCACACACACACACACACACACACACACACACACACACACCACACACACACACACACACACACACACACACACGATAAAGACACTTAGGACGATGAGAGCAACAGAAAAAATGGTCGGCCGACAACAATGCGATGATAAACTCTCAGAAAAGTCCTTAGCTTGTTTCTAATAGTTTCCGAATATAGCCTGGAAAGGCCTGTTGGTTAATGTGTTGAAGTGACTATGACGCTAGATCCTAACAACGAATTACTGTTTTGATGCGTTGTTCCTTTTTCCTTGACGTGGTGATAACGAGTCCTGACTGTTGGAAAAGTTGAAGATGATGGTAATTGTCTGAACGCCTTGTCTCTACACAGTCCGTAACGTTTTTGTAACCCTTCCCTTCCTGCGGAGCTGGCACCTGATTGTATGATATATGTTATGGCTCCTGTTCTGCTAGAACCCCAGGGCTTTCGTTGCGTTTTGGGGATACGATAATAACTTTACAGTCAATGAATGTTTATCTGCCCGGTCGCTGTCACCTTGAAGTGATGGTACGGATTCACGCTTACCGACAAGGTTAAACAGAAAATGGGAACGAATGTCCAGCGCTTTAAATCTGTTTAGCAAGTCCTTTTTTTTTTTGGCAGAGAAATACGACCACTCTTGCGGTGACGGCCCCTAATAGTTTGTTACGAAATGTTTGTTGCCATCTGACTGGATGATGATGACCCACAAACATAGACGTTTCACCAGACACTAAAACACAAAAATTCGCAATTTTCTCCGTACTCCAGCTGACTGAGGCACTCAGGTCACAATGTCAACTTCCTTTGTATAAAAACATGACTTATCTATCAATTTCTATTGGAATTTTTTTAAAGTATCATTCCTTTGTACCCAGCCTTGACCCTCAAGGTCACTTCATTTTCAGTACATCAGTGTACTACAATCTTCATGCGTGGTTCACAGTAACCTTCCGTACTGTTTTCTCCAACCAATCTCAAGACTCGCTAAGCCACTCACTCCACACGCAAACTATCTTCAACCCGCAAAGGACTCTGCCACGCTGTCCCTACATTCAGCTGCACGGGAACTCACAAAACTGTCCTGTCCAAAACAACCCGCCCCGCACACGGCTGCGTTCTGAAAGGTTATCCCTGCTCTCCAGCGTCTGCTGTCTGTGTTTCGTGAACAACACTGTGTCCGCTAATCGCCGGTTTCCTGAGTGATTTTTGATGTGAAATCTAACTGTGGTGGCCTTCTCGTGAACTGGCAATTAGCTTTGGTTTTTATTTTTAATCATGTTTATATCTTCGTCTCCTGACAGCGATGATACACGTATCCGTCTCTGTTTATCTGCAATGACTTGCCCTTGAACTGTCTGCGTTAATTATCTGACGCGCACACTGCCCGATCGTTGTCTGCTAGCTTTCACAGGGTTGAACTTGGACAACATGTCGTTGCGCTTAAGAACTGATTTGTACTGATGTAAATCCATATACTGTTCCCTTGATTTGTTGACGAATATTCTTCTGTTTCCAATATTGAACTGCTATTCGTGCAGTTGTTTGTCGAGCCTTCCAGATAATCCTTCTATACCGAGTTCCGTGATTGGAGAGCACCCAATTCACCCCTATTAATTTCTCTATATTGCACATGGTTCCTTGACCGGACGTAGCCCTCAAATAATCCTCTGACACAAAGTGAATGATGACAGAGTGACAGATGGAGTTGCTATGGTTGTATCTAGGGTATGTCCGCGTGAATGTTGCGTTGAACAACTGATCAACCACGATGCATCAAACCAAATACCAGACTGCGCACACAATACTTTAATTTGAACATCTGGATAAAACATTATTCCTCAGGAACGTTCATCATTATATATATATATATATATATATATATATATATATATATATATATATATATATATATATATATATATATATATATATATATATATATATATATATATATATATATATATATATATATATATATATATATATATATATATATATATATATATATATATATATATAATGATGAATGTTCCTGAGGAATAATATTCATAGATACAGTACACGTAGTCCCAAACACTATCGCTGCTGACAACTGGGCTCAGTCGCTAATATTTAGCCTCCGAATTACTCTCACTGAAACCCACAGCGCGGAGTTCTCTCGCTATCTCCGATATCCTTCAATTTCCCAGACCGCCAACCTCACTGTCGGGTCCCAAAAACTCAACTGTCCTCCTCAATGTTTTCCACTGTTTTTTAACCCTTCTTTGCAGCCCTTTCCGGGGACTACCACTCAGCCCCATTTTACCCTGTCTATCTTCTTATTTGCCCTTTCCGGGAATGCCCTTTAACCCCGTGAACTTTTTTATGTAGTATTGCTATCAAGATCAATAATCTTAATGTTAGTGAACCCAGGCATGTTTCAATATCAAATCTGGGCATGACAATTAGTTACGATACAAAAGTGGTAATATTTTCATTTTGATGTTTGTTTTCATACCTCATTTCTCTTGTAATCTCTTCTTTTATTCTTACTTAGTCCCTTCTTCCCACATCTTAATTGTCTAAATAATTAACTATTCAAATAATGCCGGATGGGATCCAATCGTTCCTCAAAGTCCAAGGGCCTTACTCCATCGCTGACTTGATGGCTTGTTGTTTCTACGTGGATTGTTGTCAAGCCACGCAAATAGCCATCACATCATCAAGCAATGGTGCTGGACCGTGCACTGCTTACTAATTTTCTTTCTTTAAGTTGCACATTAATTATTTACCAAATCTAATTTCTAGACCTGGGCTATGCCAATGTTTGAACCCCGATCGTCCACCGTAAAATTGCTATACCAGGCGCACTGTTATAGATTCCTAACCTTGTCATTTATTAGACTTTTCCTATAATAGTCTTAGAACAAAACCTATATTTTCTCTGAACTATAACTCATTGCACACCCAACCCAAAAATAATTTCTAACTACATAATAAAAAACTAATCAAAAAAGAAAACCTCTAAAGATCTAACTATCTATTCAATGCGAGATCTAAGGATATATCATTGAAATTGTCATAACACTACACCAAAAATCCCTATAATTAAACCAATCATTTGAGTCTGCCGACCATAGTATTATTATTACTTACTTCAGTCTTCAACAACATAACCTAAGCTATCTTACATTATTCATGGGCGGCCCGGGCGATCCGCCTGTGATTACAGCAATACATTTAAACAACTCTTCTTCGTCTATACATTCTACAGTTATTCATTAACGATCCGCTTATGACCATAGCAATACTCAATCATTACATCTTATCACACTTCGTCTTCGTCGTCTATATTTTATATAGTCATTCCTTAGCGATCCGCTTTTGACCATAGCAATACTCTTCTTCTTCCTCTTCTTCCTCTTCTTCTTCTTCTTCTTCTTCTTCTTCTTCTTCTTCTTCTTCTTCTTCTTCTTCTTCTTCTTCTTCTTCTTCTTCTTCTTCTTCTTCTTCTTCTTCTTCTTCTTCTTCTTCTTCTTCTTCTTCTTCTTCTTCTTCTACGTTCATCCGGAGTTTTTTTTTTCCGGACGTGATTGCGTTGTGCCTGTTTACAGCAGAGCTGCGTTCTTGTGCCGTTAGGACGACACATCCGACTTCTGCGGGCATTTGTTGACCGGGTTAACCTTCCCGGAATAGCAATACTCAATTACTACTCATTAATACACCTCTTCTTCGTCTATACATTCTACAGTCATTCCTTAGCGATCCGCTTTTGACCATAGCAATACTCAATTACTACTCATTAATACACCTCTTCTTCGTCTAAACATTCTACAGTCATTCCTTAGCGATCCGCTTTTGACCATAGCAATACTCAACTACTACTCATTAATACACCTCTTCTTCGTCTATACATTGTACAGTCATTCATTAGCGATCCGCTTATGACCATAGCAATACTCAATTACTACTCATTAATACACCTATTCTTTGTCTATACATTCTACAGTCATTCATTAGCGATCCGCTTATGACCATAGCAATACTCAATTACTACTCATTAATACACTCATCATCATTAATAAATGTTAAAATACTTTACAACATTCGTGGAGCGACACCAAAACAAAGACAGAAAGATACAGAAGAATAGGTGGCCACCAGAGAGGACAGGAAGAGAAAAACAAAACAATTCCACACATTACCACGTCCAAAGAGGGTAATCAACCTCATTCTCATGTAAGCATCAACCATTTTCATCATCTACTACTTTACAGCGCAGGTTTACCCAGCAACCCAAGCCTCCTCTCGCTCCAAGATATACACCACACTCTCACGATTCTCTCATACGTGCGCCTAGTTAATACTCACGAGAGAATCAACCCCCACCCCACCCCCCCCCCCCCCCCCCAAAAAAAAAAGAATTTACTAGAAACGATGTTCGAACGTCGACTTTCGAACATCCTTTCTGCACCCCCTCCCTGACACTTTAATCCCCTTCCGCCAATTCGCGGTTTACAATTCACCATAGAAGCGCAGCCCAGAACAATCACCCCCTCACGTCTCCCATTTGGTTTGGTGATTAGCGTAACCACTTCAATTCCCCCACTTATAACTAACACACAACTCTGCCATGTCACCCACATAGAATAGGAAGAACTAATCTCCCACAAGCAACGCCGCCATCAGCAATACTTCCACTCTTAACCACGCATTCCCGCAATTCAATTCACCCATCCACCTGGCACAACAGACGTTCCATTCTCCCACATCACCAATCAAGCATTCAAGGATATTCCTCAATTATCGTATAAAACATTCCATTCTAATAGGTCTCACAGTACTTCCGAAATACACTCATTATTTATTCACTCCACCTTCACGCATCACCGGCTTTCCTCGGCAACTAAAAAGCAGATAGCGCTATCCAAACCATCACAATTCAAATATTCTGTCAATCGTTCCCTCATAACTCACTCACTCTCAGCTGGTTAGTTCAACAGAATATCAATCATCCCACGGTCCGTAATCAGGTCATTCTACATCTACTAAATCTATGAATAGAATAACATCTACATTTTGTACTACCCCGCCGTTTCTTTAGAATCCGCAATAATGCTAAACTACATTTGTAACTCTAACCCTTAGAATAGCCATACGTGTTCCGGCCTCCTCATCACTGTTCATCAAAGCAAAGAACTTGAAAAGTTCCGTCGCCCCGTAGTTGGTATTTCTTTTTGCTTCGGTCCATCCATGCCATTCCGTGGTCTTCCAAATCTGTACTACTGACCTCTAAATCCCTCTGTTCGTACTCTAATCTGGATTTTCCGTCTTGATTCCTCAAAAGCCTCTCCAAGACCGGATTGGACTCTTCACTGGAGGAGTTTTTCTCTAATTCTTCTCACTCTTTTAATTTACCTCTCCTTCTGCCTATCTAGTTTTCTCTTTAATGCTTGCCTGGTGTTCTTATAGGGGCATCTAATTCTTCCACGGAAACACTAATACTACTGCTGGATACATTATGTTGTGGTGATCCTATCTGCATCACTTCCATCTTCTATGAAAATGGTGAGCGGTCTCGGTATCGACTGTTGTTCGTCCGAGTCATCATACATTTCTGACATCATTCGTTCAGGTTCGGTGACTTTCTCTGATTCTGGGGGGATCACATACTTAGACATTACTAATAGATTTCCCTTCTGAATAGATATTTTCAGCGTTCTTTTCATCACTTCTTCTCAAATGTAGGACGTGTACACGCGCAGTATGCCCCGAAATTTGGTTCTTAATGAAATAAGAGACAAGACCTAATTTTGCCAAAGTATAATAGCCTGGAACCCAATGGTTATCGAATTTAGAACTTCTTTTATGTTTCTTATAATATACTCTATCTCCTACCTTAAATTCTTGTAGTTGCGTATTGTGATCCGCGTATTTTCTCCGTCTTTCACTAGCTCTACTCACGTTCCTTCTCAGTCTCATATGCACCTTATGCATCTCTTGTAAGATTATTTCGTGAAAGTCCTCCCCTATGTATTTCCGTTTAGGCTTCAGCAAATTATCAATTAGGTAATATAGGTACTCGTTCCATACACTAAATAAAATGGCAGAAAATTGGTATTTTCATTGTGGTTTGTCCGTATCGCTCCCAGGGCAGGTCCCAAATATAAGTCCCAATCTCTACTATGTTCTTCTACATTTTTAGCCAAGATATTATACAGGGTCCGATGCTGCCTCTCATTTTTCGCGTTCGAGCGAGGATGATAAACGGAAGTTCTATGTGATAAATATTCATTTCATGCATTAATTTTCTGAAATTTCTTATTCACAAATTCCTTTCCATTATCCGTGAGAACTGTTTGTGGACATCCAAATCGCGGTACTATTCCTGCAAGAAGATGTTGACAATAGAATGTGCGCTTTTATCAGGAACAGGATACATCTCAGGCCAGAGGCTATAACAATCTACTATGTGCAATAGATATACATTTCCTGAAGATGTCCTAGGATGGGGACCAGAGATATATCAGTTTCCTGTAAAGCATTTTTCACAGGCTTCAACGTGCTAATACATACTCTTGAATAGATTCGGCCAATAATGCTTGATGCTGATGGTATTAAACAGCTTATCTCGGCCAAGGTGCCCATTGCCCTCATTATATGCCTTTAATACTTCTACTTCTAGCGCTTCGGGATTTATTTCCGTAACCTACCTTCTCCTCCCTTTTCACTTACATAATACAGCTGTCCATCTTCTTGTAATTCAATGAAATTCTTCTTAAGACTAATTTTCCCTGTTTCTCTCAGTTTTTGCTTTATTGCTCTAACTCCTGGATCTTTTTCTTGCTCCTTTTCCATATCGAATTCCAATAACAGCGATTCTTCTGCTACTTGTCCTGAATTCTTTTCTTCTAGTGAACTATCCACATTCTGCCTATTTAACTTACCAGAATCGATTATGTTTACCTGCCAGTTTCGATCATCTATTTCCGGCTCACCTTTGTCTTCTTCGTCTTCTGCATCCGATACATCTGGATAAGGTATTCTAGATAACAAGCCTGCACAGGTATTCTCTTTTCCTGAAATAAATTCAATTTTCGCATTATAACCTTGTAAATTCAGTGCCCATATCTGAATTTTCGGTTTTGAACCGGGGACCCCAGTAAAGATTTTAAGGGTATGTGATCAGTTTTGATTACGAAGGTGGCATTATGTAGATAGTAATTCAATTTTTGTAATGCATAGTGAATAGCATATGCTTCTTTTTTCACCGTCGCCCATTTTCTTTGTGACTTACTGATTTTATGGGAGAGAAAATAGATTGGTTTTTCATTCTTAATTCCTGGTATACCTGAGCTCTCTCCGTCGTATGGTTGGGTCAAACAGGCACCTATGGCGGTATCTGAAGCATCTGTGAACAGTGTCAATTGTTTGTCTAAGTCTGGATGTGCCAGTAATGGGACCACAGTCAAGCTATGTTTAAGGAAATAAAATGACCTTTGACAATCCTCAACCCATTTAAATCTAGCATATTTACAGGTCAAATTTCTGATAGGTTCTGATATTTGTGAAAAGTTTGGGATGAATCTCCTATAGTACCCACACATCCCAAATGAACCGTCTAACCTCTCGTACTGTAGTTGGGGGAGGTAGTTCTCTAATCCCTCTCACCTTATCTTCATCCGGTCTTATTCCTTCCCTATAAATCACAAAGCCTAAATATTTGGTCTCCGTTTTTAAAAATTCACATTTACTCAACTTCAGTTTTACTTGATGTTCTCTCAACCTATCAAACACCAAGCTCACGTGTTCTAGATGGTCTTTTACGTCCCCTGCCTTATATATCAAGATGTCATTTGTATACGCTAAGGCGAATTTCTGCATCCCCGCCAACACCTGGTTCATTAGCAGCATATAATGGGAGGGTATTGTCCGTAACCCAAACGGCACACGTAAAAATTCGTAAGCACCAACGTGGGTGCAGAATGCACTCTTCTTCTGAGCATCAGGCAACATGGAGATGCACCAGAACTCCGACTTAACATCTAGCGTGTTGAAGAAAGTGGATCCATTAAGCAATCCCAACATATCATCTATCACTGGTAAGGGGTAGGCCACATTCTTGATGATTTAGTTCAACGCCCGATAGTAGCAACAAAACGATGCGATCCATCGTTCTTAGTGACGATGACGATCGGCGATGACCATTCGGACTTAGACCTCACTATAACTCCGGCCTTCAGCATATCTTCTATTGCCTTCTCCACTATTTCCATATTCCGTAAAGGAGTCATATAAGGCTTCAAACTGATTGGGGGATGGTATCCAGTGTCTATTTCTATAGTGACGGTTTTGGTCTTGCCTATTTCAAAGTCATTGATTGCAAAAACATCCTGATTTTCCTTCAAAAATCTATCTAAAATTTCCTTATAATCTTGTTGGGATTTTAACTGTTTTAACAGTTCCTGCTCTCTATTTATACTCAGACTTCCGGTATCTATTGAGTTCAACTGAACGGGTGGTCCCCTTAACGTACGAGGTAAGTCACTATATTTCTGATTTAGAGTGTTCAGTCTATTTCCATTTCCGCTGGCATTTCTCAAAATACTCCCCTTACTTTCGTGGGAGGGGGGGGGGGGCTTTGGACAACTCTGCCCTCTTTTATATTCAGTTCTCATGAAGTTCCTTCTCTTCCGGGCATCGGGACAGTGATATTGGTTAACATCCTGGCGATCACACATCCTCTACTTAATTTAATTGTTTTCCCTGTATTGTTTATGACCATCACAGGAAAGTTAACCCGTTTTCCTAACGTCATTATTCCGTCTGGGACTTCTAAGCCTGTGTCATCTATTACATCCCTTTCCAATTCTGTTACCCTAACTGTTTGACCTTCAGCGAAATGTGGACTGTCTTTCATTCTTACCTGCACTAAATTGATAGTGTGTGGTTTTAATGTCATCGTCTCTTTTACTCTAATTATAGCCGATACATGCATGTTGTCTTCTAAATAAACATAAATATTCCGAAATCTCAAATTGCGCAAATCAAAATAAACTCTTATACCATTCTTTACTAAGAAATCTCTACCTTATATCATGTTTCTGCTTAAGTTTCTAACTACATGAAAGAGGTGTCTTACATCTATCCCTCCCAGTTAAAAATTTACTATTGTTTGCCCGACTACTCCTAAAGTTTCTCCGGTAACTGACTGAAGAGTGTCTTGATTGTTTAACATTTTGACATTCTTCATAATGCGGTACAGGAAGTTTACTTTGATGACGCTCACTTGTGCCCCTGAATCGATCAGTGTCCTGATTCTGAATTTTCCAACTTCTACTATACAGGAACTCGGGTCAGTTATATTTACGGAAGCCTGCTTTATCTCCCCTACTTGAGGATGTATTACCCTGCATTCAAGTTTATTTGCATTCACAGCACGTGGGTAATAAATGTTCTTTTCTAGTCTTGGGACCTTTTTTTCTTTTCCCCCTATCGCAGGTCGTGTTCAATAAGTAGGATACCAGTTTCCCTTAATCTCTGACCTTCCAAAATTTCTATCCGAGTCCCTAAAATTTCGATTTCGTCACCCATGAGCAGGATTCCGCGTGTCTAACTGACTGGGCCTGTTGTTGCAGAACCTAAAAATATGCCCGCTCTGCCCACAATTGCAACAGACTACAGCTGGACGATTGACTGTCTCCCTTGCGGTAGTTCTCATATTTGACATACCCCTCCCTCTATCAGAAACACCTTCGTGAATCCTTGCTACGGCTTGTATTTCAGCCATGGGCTCATTCACTCCGTGCCTCCTCCATCTACACCTCGCATGTCCCACATCCATAGGTTCTTCTGTTCTTTGTTCAATATTACTTCCTATTTCTCTCCCTACCCGTAGCTTAAATCTTCTCCTTAAGCTTTCTTACTGTATAGCTATATCCACTGCTTGCGACAGCCTCACCGGGTTCTCTCTCATTAACTTAAACTTTAGTCCATCCGAGCGCAATCCATCTACAAATAACCCTGCCAACACTCTTTCTACTTCCTCCCCTTGCACATTCTGTCCAAAGAATGCCTCTTCCGCTAAATTCGCTGTGCAATTGCATACTTTCTCCGCTCTCCTGTCTAGATTGTCTTAAGACGGAAAATGCGTGTTGCGAATCCGTGATTTCGGCGTGTTTATGCGCCAGATCATTCTTTAACTCTTCCCAGGTCTCCACTGCCCCTCCTTCTAATTTTCTTCTAATGTGATCAGAAACCGGCGTTAGATTACTTTGGTAGGCTATTTTCTTTTTCTCTTCGTCAGTAGCGCCCATCAAAAAAGCATATTTTTCTATGGCCACCATCCATTTCTTGAAATTGTTGGCCTGACTACTAAATTTCTCTATGTCCGTGCCTACTCCTTGCTGCTTTAATGACATATCCAGTCTGCAAATGGTCCTCCACATGCTCCCTAATACCTGACCCAACGAAGCCTCTCCTGGGTCCATAAAGAAACAACTATAATTAAGACCAAATATAATTATATTTAAAATAATTAACTATGGCTACTTCATCGGGCGTCCGAGTCCTCCTGTCCTCTAGTCACGTCCCGACGACAACGGCGCTCAGCAACTGACCAAGGCAGGCTCCAGCAACACAGCGACACTCAAAGGTAGCAGCTCTGGTAAGCCCAGCAACACAGCGACACTCAAGAGTTGCGGCTCTGGTAAGCCCAACAACACAGTTGCCTCCACGACAACAATCCCACTCCGAAAATCCTGTAGGGACGGCATCAAATCGACTACCCTCTTTGGCAGTCTCCCCCACCATTAGGGCCATCCACCTCAGAGGGGTCTATGGCAGCCGGATCGTATAGTGGTCTGCAAAACATTCTTACCTCAGGAAGCAAACAGGAGTCAAACGATAGAAATAACTTCAAGGTGAAAACAACGCAATTTCTCAACATTTGCGAACATAAAAGTATGCATAAGCCAGTCTCCGCGGATCTTAGGTTTTGACATTCTTTATTGGTCAGTGATGCAACTTGAAGGGTCCTTAGTCGGCATAACAAAATGACATATCAAATCTGGGCATAAAAATTAGTTACGATACAAAAGTGGTAATATTTTCATTTTGATGTTTGTTTTCATACCTCATTTCTCTTGTAATCTCTTCTTTTATTCTTCCTTAGTCCCTTCTTCCCACATCTTAATTGTCTAAATAATTAACTATTCAAATAATGCCGGATGGGATCCAATCGTTCCTCAAAGTCCAAGCGCCTTACTCCATCGCTGACTTGATGGCTTGTTGTTTCTACGTGGATTGTTGTCAAGCCACGCAAATAGCCATCACATCATCAAGCAATGGTGCTGGACCGTGCACTGCTTACTAATTTTCTTTCTTTAAGTTGCACATTAATTATTTACCAAATCTAATTTCTAGACCTGGGCTATGCCAATGTTTGAACCCCAACCGTCCACCGTAAAATTGATATAACAGGCGCACTGTTATACAGCTCTCAAGAGGCGACGATTTCAAACAGATGCAGACGTAATGAACACGGTAAACACTTGGTTCAGTGAGCAACCACAATCTGTATGTTTTTTTGCGGACGGCATTCGCCGCCTACCTAAGCAATGGGATGCTTGCCTGAATGCCTACGGCGACTTCTTCTGACCAACCCATGGTGCATAATTCATTCAAAGTGAATGCGTTGTTTAATTCTACCACACCTGTTAATGTTTCTTTCATGCTTCTGTAATAGAGCCATTGAAACGGGTTTCAAATGAACGACCCTTATATTTTCGGCGTACAGGTTAAACAAATAAAGGGACAGCAAACAGTCCCAACGTAGACCTTGCTTTATGTCAAACCAATCAGATATCTCGCTACCTATTCTAACCGCTGCTTGCTGGTCTAGATAGATAATTTTTATTCATAATTTCATAAAGTTTCGAAACTTATACAGTCAAATGCTTTTGAATAATCCACAAAGCATGAGAAAAGGTTTACATTAAGTTCTCTAAACACTTCTATTATTAAACGCGTGTTGAGTATGTGATCTCTTGTTCCCCTTCCTTGTCTAAATCCAGCTTGAACTACGTTAATCTCTTCCTTCATTTTCTTACGAAGTCTTCCCATTATGATTTTTTTAAATAAGAGTTTTACATGCATGTCTGATCAATGCAACAATTCTGTAGTCAGTGCATAATTTTAGGTTGCCCTTTTTTGGTATTGTAATAGTCAAATTGTAATCTTTTGGTCAAATACCATATTCCCATATCTTTTTACATAATGCCCGATGTGCATGTATCTCTTTAATATCCTCACAGTCATTCATAACATACATTCCACGGCAGTATTCATGCCATCATTCTAGATTTTTTCTAGTATCTTCTTCTTCTGCTGCGTTCATCCGGAGTGATTTTTCTTTTTTTCGGACGTGATTGCGTTGTGCCTGTTTACAGCAGAGCTGTGTTCTTGCCCCGTTAGGCCGACACATCCGACTTCTGCGGGCATTTGTTGACCGGGTTAACCTTCCCGGTTCCTAGATTCTATTAGGCTATTTCCCAACTTGTCACATATAGCATTAATTGAGGTTGAACATTTATTGTCAAAAACTTCATTTCTTTGAACATTTCGTATTCTCTTCCATCCTTGTACTATTGCTCTATTCTGGTAAAGCAGTCTTTTATATATTAGTTTGTTGTCTTTTCTCGTGTTCTCTCTTATTTCTCAATAAATAGCACAACTCTGAAACAAGTTAAAGAATTCAAATATCTTGTAAGCATGATCACAGAAGATGGCAGATTGGACAGAGAAATCGAAATCAGATGTCAAAAAGCAAGTGCACTTACATATCAACTATCACCCTTACTGAAACATCCAAATATACTCATAGCCGCAAAACGACAGATAATAAACAGCATATTCACACCAACCCAATGCTACCAATCTAAAACCTGGACTTTATCCAAATCACATTTTCGCAAAATCAATACATGCGAGACGAGTTGCCCGAAGAGAGCTGCCAGACTAACAATCCGAGAGTTGAGTTGAGTTGACTTGAGTTAACAACCGACATCACTGCACTCAGGACATTCCCATACGTGCTCCGTCCCCTCGTTCAAGAGCCAGCGAAGAGTCACACTACTAATCGTTCCCACCGCTATCTGATTAAAAGTTCTCCTGGTCTTCCCTCTCAGTTTTGAGATTCTTCCAGAACCTCTGCCGATCTCCCGCAATCTAATTCTTTCCACATATGAGTTCTCAATCTGTTTCTCTGCCTTCTCCACCTGGTCCCACAAACGCACGACCACCTCCCCGTTGTCCATAGGCAATCTGCCACCAAGAGGTGCCTTCCCTGCTAGCCTATCAGCCTGTTCATTCCCCCGCACCCCCGCATGACCAGGGCAAAATATCCATACAATTCTCACAATCTGTGACCTCTGAAGCGACAAGAGCCATTCCACACGAAAAATTCCTTTCTCCACCTTACTAAGCATACTCTTTGAATCCGTAATCAATACAACGTGTGTTGTAATAGTCTCCTCTAGCCAACGGAATGCCGCTGTTACTGCGCCCACCTCCATTCTCATACTGGAGGTCGTAGTCTCATATGCCAGACTCTCCTTTTTCACGACTCGCCTATTAGCCTTTGCAATGAAGCCCCAAACACTACGTCTGTTTCTCACCACAGGCCCATCGGTGTAGATGGCTATGTCACCTTGATCTGTGTTACTCTGGATCAGTTGTTGCACCTCAAACTCAGTGCGGCCCGTTGTCCATTCTCTGCACTCACGAACCAGTGTTATACATTGTGCCAGTCCGCCATGTCTAACGAAGCCCGCGCCACGGAATGAGACAGGTCGGGAGAGAACAGACAGGGTACTGCTCTTTCTGAGGCTTTGCTTGAGACGGATGATGTCTGTCTATATGACGGGACACCCACTAGGCTAGCAATGAGACCGGGGGACCCTGACACGGCCATCGACCAGGCACTTGTATCCCAAGAGGCGGTATCAGACATAAAATGGAGCGTCCTTGGAGACCATGGAAGTAACCACATCCCCTGTTCTGTGCTGATACTTAAGTCCAGCACAGATTCTGCTATAAGAGCCCGCAGGGCATTCAGTTATGATTGCGACCACTCTTCACTCTTGGGGCTCCTTAGATCACAGGGAAGATCTAAACCAACAAGAAGAATTTTCACCCAACCACCATGGTGGACACCAGAGTTGGAGAATTCATGGAGGGAAAAGATGGCCGCCATAAGGAATTGGCAGAAGGTGCGGAGAACAACAAATGCAGTTGACATAGAAATGGAGGAGGCTGAAACATATACAAAAGTAAAGGTGCAGGATTTTAAACTCCAGGCAGTTGAGGCTAAAAGGATTAAGTGGGAACAGTTGATAAATGAAGTCGGTGGGGATGTGACATTGGGAAAATTCTGTAGGCTGCACCGGCAGATGAAGAGAAAGGCGATGCCTGGTACACATGGTACCGTTTATGATGATAATAACCGGCCTATGACAACCCGACAAGGACAAAGGGGAGGCTTTACTTGCACTATTTTTAAAACAGACGGATCAGCAAGATAAAGCTATTAGAGATAACGTCAGTGAAGCCTTGTCACAGGTCACTAGGAAGGAGGACTGTGAGATTAAAGTGGAGGACATTAGACGGGTACTGAAGCGGGCTAAAGACACAGCGCCAGGTCCGGATGGGGTGAGGTACTCCCATATGAGTAACATAATTGATGGGGACTTGGAGGAGATGACTTTTTGTTTCAACCTAAGCATCAATACGGCGGAAATACCCCACGATCGGCTGCATAGCTACCTTGTGCCACTCCCAAAGCCAGGTACGGATCACTCCAGACTTAATAGGATACCGAATCATAACCCTGCAAAACACGTATGGCAAAGTCCTCGAAAAGATAGTAACACGCAGGCTCCAGAAACATTTGGAAAGTCGTAATCTGCTCCCCAAGAACTCGGGAGTTACCGGCATAGAATGGACACCTGGGCCAATGCTGCAACTTTTGCTTTTGATGTCTACGAGGGCTTCCAGGATAAACAAGAGACAGTGGCGGTAGCTCTTGACCTGGAGGATGCGTATAACAGGGTCAGGTATGAACGGTTGATATACACACTGTTGGACATGGAGGTCTGCCCTTGCCTTGTTAGTGGGTGTGAGGATGTGTGTGAGAGATGAGTGTATGGGTGGGGGATGTGAGTGTGGGTGAGAAGGCGGATGTGTGTGGGTGGGTATATGTGGGTGGTGGGGTGTGTGTGGGTGGTTGGTGTGTTGTTTTGGATGAGGAATGTGTTGGCGGGTGAGGATATGTGTGTGGGTGGGGCGATGTGTGTGTGAGTGTATGGGTGGTGAGATGTGTAGTTAAGGGATGTATAATTGGGGATTGGAGATCGAGTGGGGGGGGGGGGGGAGGTGGATGGCGAGTGGGTGGATGGAGGATATGTGGAAGGGTGAGTGTGTGTAAGTTGGAGGTGGGTGGGGGATGTGTGTGTGTGTGTGTGTGGGTGCGGGATGTGTGGGTGGGGGAGATTGAGTGGGTGGGGGAGATTGTGTGGATGGCTGACGTGTGTAAGTGGGGGATGTGTGGGTGGGTGCAGGTTTTGAGTGTGGGTAGGTGCGGGATATGTGAGTTGGCGGGAATATGTGTGTTTGGGTGTTGGATATGTGGTTGGGGGATGTGTGTTTGGCTGAGTGGTTGGGGGTGTGTGGGTGGGTGGTGGGGGATATGTGGATGGGTGAGTGTTGGTAGGTTATGGGATGGGTGGAGGATGTGTGCGTGTGAGTGGGGAGATGTATGAAGGTGTGGGATGTGTGGGTGGGTATGGATGGGTGGATGCATGCATATGTGCCTGGGTTTGTGTGTGGGTGGGTGGGGATGTGTGTTGGGGATGTGTGGTGGGTGGGAGATGTGTGTGTGTGTGTGTGTGTGTGTGTGACTGGGGAGATGGTGTATGTGGAGGGTGTGTGTGGGATGTGTGGGTTGGGGGATTGGTGGATGGATGGGGGAATGTATGTGCCTGTGGGTATGTGTGTGATTTGGGGGGTGGATGTGTGTGTGTGGGGGACACGCGGATGGAAAGGGGATGGTTGGGTGGGTGGAGGATTTGTCTGATAACATAGTAACATGCATTGTTTCTGTTTACAACATTCATTTGACAATGTTTTTTGCTATGTGAATGAACTATGCACTGATGAACGAAAGATGAGTGATTGGAAGGGCCGAATGTTAGACGGGCCTGCGTGCCCAATCTGTTACCCTTCGAAAATAAAGTTCGTTCGTTCATTCGTTCGTTGTTAGATGGGTTTCGGCGGTCCTTTATGAGCGTAAGGTTGCACTGCGTATGGGTACCTGGACTTCTGACCCCTGTACTATTACACCTGGGTTGCCGCAGGGATCTCTGCCTTGTCCCCGGTGCTCTTTAATGTCCACACCAGCAAAATCGCAGCTATTGAGACACCGGGTGTGGATTGAATCTTGACATTTGCAGATGATGTGCTGATGTACAAACAAGGCAGAGACAGGGCCAGTTTGGTGAAAGACTTACAGGTGGCAGTAAATTGAGTGGCGGAGTGGTGCAGGGACGAAGCGGCAGTTATAAACCCAGACAAGGCATCGGTCGTGTGGTACTCCCTGGATAACCGGATCGTCAAGGTAGATGTCCCAGGTATTATGTTGAATGGATGCCCTCTTAGTCGAGAGAGTAAATTGAAGTACTTGGGTATCACCTTTGACAGGTGTTTGTCTTTTAGGGATCATGTGGAGGCTTTCGGGGTGAAGGCTGGTAGGGGACTTCATGCATTGAGGGCTATGGCAGCAACCGGGGTAGATCAGAGGATGCTGTACAGGCTCTTTCAGCAGTTAATATTTTCTGTCACTGAGTATGGTTTGGGGCTGCTGACAGTATCAAAGAGCCAGCTTGAAAGGTTGGAGAGCATACATAATGCAACCATGCGGTTAATCCTGGGGTGCACAAAGAACACACCAATTATATGCATGAGGCATATCCTGGCGCTACCAACAATGACGGATAGGCATAGAGTCCTTCTGGCCAAATGGTACCGGAGAGTTGCTGCAGATAGGGGTCACCCACTGCATGCAGCCATTGATATGGTCAAGGTTCATAGACTAAGACGAGGCAGGTCCTGGATGGCACAGGCGGAACTTTCTAACAATCCGAGATCGAGTAAGAAATGCTGTTATCAGACATACTGTGGAATCTTGTGTCACATTTATTGAAAAGCAGAAGATCAAGTGGTTTGGCCATGTCGTTAGAATGCAACACCAACAACTACCATCACTGGCCTTACATCAAAGATCATCCGCGACGAGACCAAGGGGACGTCCAAGAAGACAATGGATTGACGACATCAAAGACATTGTACAATCCCAAGAAATGACACTATCCAGTGCCGCCCACCGGGCGCTGGAACGCAAATTATTCCTCCCCACGCCGCTTGACGGCAGAAGTGGAAGATGATATGATGATGATGATGATGATGATGATGATGATGATGATGATGATGATGATGATGATGATGATGATGATGATGAAAGATTTATACTACATCCTGCTGTTATCGGTTTCAGCTAGTTCATGTTTCATTAATTTGTTTTATTAATTCTAACGTGTCTGATGTAATCCATGGCTTATGTTGCTTATTCTTGGTGGGAATTAATTCTTTGTCTGCTGTTATCAAGATATCTCCAGCTTGTACAGACAGTATATCAAGTGTCATTTATCGAGTTTAGACATCAAGACCCCACAACAATTCTTCACTTCCACGTTGTATTCATCTGGTATTTTTGTGAGATCAAAACGAAGTGGCCTTGGTCCTCTGGTAAGCGTCTAGCGTTTTACTTTCACATCTGCTTCTAATAACTGATGATCTGTATCGCAGTATGCACTTCGCAGGGTTTTTGATGATGGTATATACTTGTTCTCCATCTTCTTCATATTATAATATAAAGTATTTGGAGTTTGGTAGTTCTGTTCGTGGGCTTCAACGTGTAGAGTCTTCTTGGGTGTTGTTTACAAAGTGTGTTGGCTATCGTTAACTCATTTTCTGTGCAAGACTCAATTAATTTGTCACCTGCATCATTTCTGTTTCCCAATTCACATTTTCCTAAAACGTGTCTCTCATTTTCAGCTCTTCCTGTATCTACTTTTGTATTTAAATCTCCCATTATTATTATTATTATTATTATTATTATTATTATTATTATTATATTATTATTATTATTATTATTATTATTATGTCATGGCTAATCTTATCTAATGTGTCTTGCATTCGTTGCACAAATCTTCAATTTCGTCTTCCTCTTATGTTGGTGTGGGTGTATATATATGTATGAGAGTTGTCCTTCTTTGGATGGCCTCTAAGTCTGATAGTGAGAATTCTATCATTAACTGGGTTATATCCGATTTAGCTTTTGCTGTTGTTCTATAAAAACAAAATGCCACTCTGCTCTGGCCTCCGACGTCTCTACCAGAATTTATGCAAAGATTTCAATTTTCATTTTTAAAATGTCCTTTGCCTCTCCATCGATGTTTACTAACTCCTAAGATTTGTATATGTAACCTCTCTAGCTCATCACATACTGCCTTGAGCTTTCCCTCATACAGATTTCTCACATGCCACGTTCCTAATCACACTATGTTTCTTAGTCTGACACATGGGAATTCCTTGGTAACACCGTCGGGATTATCTCCGTCTTTCACGATTACTAGTACTGGCCCTTACATAACACTCTTCCACGGTGTTATCTGATCTTCCTGGCCTGGGGGTCTCACCACCAGATCTCTTTATTGTGTTTTCTTTCACGTTTGCTAGGTTTCATGCAAACAATATAAAATAATACAAAGTAATTGTTTACATTTCTACAGCTTTAGTGCAGTTCCACTAATTTTACTAATGTTATACATATTTTAACTAGGTTTCTTGGCATTGTTTGCAGAAGATAGTTTGCCGTTGCTTTCCCTCTAGGCCGGGACTGTACTTGCCGATGGTCATAGCCATTGTCTCTACTGATGAGATCATCTGCCTATCGCCGCAGAGTGCAAGACCATAACCAACAACAACCTGTCGGCTGCTCTCACACTTCATCCACCACCTGCTTCCAAGGCTTCACGTAACCCTGATTGGGGGGCTAAACGGGTACTCCACCTTGCCCAAGGGTGTCCCGTATACTAACGGAGGAAAGGAGGCGTTTGACATCTCCTTTGATAGGGGATACCCCTACCCCGCTAACCGCTCATTCCTTCCATCCATCATGTGCCATGCCGGTAAGTGTGGACGGTCATGTTTTGCCATCTCACTCGATCACCAGAGTCGTGGATTAGCTCCGTGTTTCTGTCTCGACCATGTCATTTGGACAAGCCATCAAGCTATTTGCTTCTAGGTCTTCCCCTTTGTCTGTTCCCCTCGATCTTACCAGTTGTCACCAAGTTCTCCAAATCATTTCTTCTCATAACATGTCCCAAAAATTGTGACTGTCTACGTCTAATGTCTCTAATCAGTTTACGATCTTCGTTTGTTTCTTGTAGGAATTGTTCATTGGTTTTTCTGTGTCCATGGTATTCTTTGCATTTTCCTCAGAAACCACATTTCCACAGCCATCAGATGTTTTGCAAACTCATCGATAACCGCTCATTACCATACACAAAAACAAAATTCAAAACAAAGACAACAGAGACAGAAAACACATTAAACTAACAAATTAAGAAATAATAATATTGTGCAAACTAATTTAATAATCATGAAGCACAAGCAATTATATGTAATATGAATATTATAATTATATAAATATGAAATCAAGTATCAACATCATTGCATTCTGGGCAATACCCCAGGCGCTACGGCATGATATTAAGCGTGATGTATTTAAAAAAAGTAACAACGGGTCCAAAGAATTAATTTTTTTGTAAACACTCCCTAAACAGGAATAGATGGCCAGAGTCACACTCCCGTACCGAACGTGAAGAGCTGACATGAAACCATCGTCCGGGACGCAGAGGTGTTTCCAAGGCACCAGGGCCGGGTTATATACTGGCCAAGACCTATTGACGCGTCCTCGCCGAGCGTCCTGGGCAACAGGTCCCTTCGGGGTCCTGGGTGAAGTCAATAGGATCGCCGATTCCTCCGAAGTCGGAGAGTGTCTGCCTGTATGGCGAGGAACCACCAGTCTGCACACCAATAAGCCAGACATGGGACAACGGATACTCACGCAAACCTCAGGTCATGTATGACATCACACTGATGTTGGACACCAGGATGTCTTCATCCGACATACAGGACTTCGCGTTGGAGCTCAAGCCAATGAACACAAGCAAGCAAAGCAAGCAGAAACCATCGTCCGATGGCGCTCGTGTCATTGACAACATAACGCCCTAACAATTACATTAACATGGAGATTACTAAGTGGAATGACACTGACGTAACAATATAGACATCATCGGGAAGTGATGCGAGGTTGCGTTGAATTGAGTTGGTGAAAGAGTATCGTATTTGTTTCTCTGATTGCTTCTTTTAAAGTTAATCTTGACCCTGTTCCGGGCTCTGAGGTGTATTGGGTATATGGTGCTAGCTACGTATTTATATAGATCTGTCGGAACTTGATGGGTGATGTGGTCGTTTTAAACACACCACAAACAGGAACCCCCACAAATACTCCATAAACAGGGTCACCTTATATGTTAAAACAAAATGTTTGCATATCCTTTACAGGACACCGCTGTCAACATCAGCATCTTTCAGCTGATTGTTGATTTCTTGGCAAAAATTAAGCTCAGTAGTTTGCCATTGCTTTCTGAGCGACCGTCTCACATACCCCAAAGTTATCGACGCGGTTAGAACCACTACCGATTCTCGCCGTCATCACGTTACTCACGAGAGTATACGGGATTACGGAGGACATCGCTAACTCCTAGGCCAGGGAGACCAGCCACCTTATATGACAGTTGCTATATAAACTTAGGGTATTAGTAAATAACTCACTTTCAGTCAATTACACCATGAAATATATCGAGGTGGAGGCGGTCAGTGCAGCTTTCCGCGGGATGGAGAATACGACACACACACACATCGTGATTGTAACTGACTCAGAAAGCATGCAGAGGAAGGTGAGGACAGGCAAGCTTCGTGCAGAGTGGCTTGCTTCGCTTCGGAAGTCACGAGTGACAAGCATCGTCTGGATCTTTTCTCCGGGGCATGCTGGTGTGCTGGGGAATGAACAGGCGGACAGATTGGCTGGCTCTGCAGAACATGGTGGAGTATTGATGCATGATCATGAAGACGTGGTTGCGGCCTTGTGGAAGCACGTGCACACCTCGGACGAGCAAATGGATCACCATGGTCTGGCAAGAATGCGACAGCGAGGGGTGAAGAGGGGATCTGGCCGACGATCGACGCTCAGAGGAAAGGCGAGACGCACATATAATCAGATTGCTACTGGTACTATTAGTGTTGGAACTCTTCGCTGGCTGCTGAGGATGGGGACGGAGCGATTATGGGAATGCCCCGAATGCTGTGATGTCGGTTCCTAAATCAATCAATCAAACAATCAATATTCAAGCAAAATCAGTTGTCATTGTGGCGTGGACAGAAAAATAATGGAGGGACAGATTCCTGGAAGAAGAGGCTGGGGTCGTCCGGGACGACGAAGGACACATAGCATGAAAGATATCTTGAGCATAAACATTCATTAGGCGGGGGAACTAGCGACATACGGAGACTCTTGTCGCCGGGCAGTTATGCAAAGATTATGCAACATGACAGTTCAATGGATAAAACTAGTAGAGTCTTTACTTTCAAGAATCTAAAATGGCATTTTACAATATAGCTCTGTTTTACAGTATAGCTTTGTTTTACAATATAGCTTTGGTTTACAATATAATGTTGGTTTACGATATAGCTGTATACAATTTTACAATATAGCTTTTAAGGGGGGAGGGGGAGGGCTGAGTCGTCTCGAGGTATGGTGTCCGCCGCCTGGAGTGCTGGAGGTCCCGGGTTCAAGCCCGGGTGGGGGGCCGGGATTTTCCCCGTCGACTTCTAGTAAGAAAATTCCCCCTGGTCTCTGGGTAGTGAGATCGGACACCTGTGTGTATTGTTGCACACATTAAAAAAAAAAACATTGGCAGTTGTAAATCGAAAAAGAGTAGCCTGCCGGCGCTGCCCAGACAAAATTTCGAGTTAAAACTCTACCCAAAGTATTTTAGGATTCTCGCAGGTGCTACGGAGTTCGTGCACTGAGCTGAGATTCTCCAGACTCCAGGTTTGAGTTAGGAGTAGAACGGAGCACTTATGGGTTTACCCGTGTGCCATGATGTTGATCTAGTAGACTAATCTACAAAATAATATAGTTTTGTTTTAGAATATCATGAAATAACAGTTTAATATCAAACGGGTAACACCATTTGTTTTAAACTACGCAACTAGTTAGATCCATGGTACAAATGAGGGGGTAGAACAGCAGAGGGAGACCAAGAGAAAAGATGCTGAACAGTTTGACATCATTCCGCTTGGACCATAAGAAGAAGGAAAAATACACAGACTTGAAATGCAGAGCTCTTCGTGATGGAAAACGAATAGTTATATTTAAAATAACAACAAGGAGTTCCACAGGGAAGCCTTTTGCCACCATTGTTATTCTTACTGACTGTAGACTGCATTGTGAAGACAACAATAAAAACCACCAGAATTTGGAACGGATCATGTGTAGAAGCCCTTAGAGAAAATGCACGGGAACATAAAATGTTGGTCACGCCGAAAACTTTGCACAGAGAAAGATATAATAATCGTAGAAGAGCAGACCTAAATAGTACTACCACCAATGCTATTAAAGTCAGGATCCGCGGAAAATACAAGAAGATAAAAAAAAAAGACAGTTGGGAACAAAATCATGCTGGATAGAAGAGAGGCAGAAGAGGCAGCAGTGAAAGGAAACCCCAGAGACCAGTATAGCACCACAAAGGAAATTGTATGATACGATAATCAATTAAATGGACTGATCATAGATAGTAATGTGAACGTTCTCACCAGAACATAAGCTTAAGTGAGCATACGGGATAAATAGTTAGAGGAACTCCCGAAAAGACCAATCCCAGGCGACCCTCAAGATATCAATCCTGCAGAAATGGAGCTGTATATCAAGTGCGACAAACCATCTACAGAATATATTAGCAACGTTATCAACTTATTTGAAGAATAGACTTCTTGAGGACTAAAGCCAAAGTCCTCGAGAAGATCATAGCATGAAACCTATAGCACCACTTTGAAAGAGTAAACTGCTCACCAAAGTGCTTTGGGAGTTACCGGCTTGGGAAGGACACCTGGGCCAATGCAACAATATTCGATGTTTATGGAGGATTCCAGAATAAACAAGAGACGGTGGCGGTGGCACTTGACCTAGAGGATGCATACAACAGGGACAGGTATGATCGTTTGATGTACGCTCGCTTGGACATGGAGGTCTGCCCTTGGATAGTCAAATGGATTGCGGCAGTACTTTATGAGCGTACTACAATCACACTTCGTATGGGTTCATGGACTTCTGTCTGATCCCTGTACCATTACACTTGGGCTGCTACCAGCACCTGTCAAGTCCCAAGCGTCCTTTAATGTCTACACCAGCAAAGTCGCTGCAATTCAGGCACCAGGAAGTTGTAGAATCTTGACATTCGCAGATGATGTCCAGACAGGGAAGATAAAGGGGAAGAATGGTTGCAGACTTACAGGGTGGCAGAGTGCTACATGGAATCAGGGGCCGTACTAAATCCAAACAAGGCATCGGTTTTGTGGTATTCCCTGGATAACCGAATCATGAAAGCAAATGCCCCATGCATTACATTGAATAGATGTCCTCTCTGTAGAAAGAGTAAACTAAAGTACTTAGGAATCACCTTCGACAGATGGATGGATACCTTGTAAGGATCATGTGCAAGCTTTGGTGGTGAAGGCTGGTAGGGGAATTAATGCATTTAGGGCTATGGCAGCAACCGGGGTAGACCAGAGGATGCTTTACAGGCTCTTTCAGCAGTTAATAATTTCTGTCATTGAATGTGGTTTACGGCTGATGACAGTATCAAAGAGACTACTTCAAAGGCTGGAGTGCATACATAATGCGGTCATACAGGTGATCCTGGGGTGCACAAAGGACACACCAATTATTTGCTTGAGGCATATCCTTGCACTATCAAAAATTACGGACAGGTTATCACAAGGTCCTTCAAGCGAAATTGTACCTGAGAGTCGCTGCAGACAGGGACCACCCCTGCATGAAGCCATGGCTATGGTCAAGGGGCATAGATTGAGAGGAGGCAAGTCCTGGATGGCACAGGCAGAAATATCTATCAGCCAGGTGTGTGAACTAGGGAACATCAATCGTGAAAAAGAGTGGGTAAAAGTACCGGAAGACATGTCGCACTGGCACAAGACGATAGTAATACAGGGTCGTGAGTGCAGAGAATGGGCAGCGAGCCGCACAGAGGTTGAGGTGAAACAACTGCTCCTGGGCAACACACATCAAGCTGACATAGTGATCTACACCGATGGATCAGTGGTGAGAAATAGACGTAGTTAATGGGGTTTCATTGTGAAGGTTAATGGACGATGCTTGAAAAGGAAGAGATTGGCATATGAGATTATAACCTCCAACATGAGATTGGAGGTGGAAGCTGTAACAGTGGCATTCATTTGGTTAGAGTGGACCACTGCAACACACATTGTATTCATTACAAACTTGATGAGTATGCTTAGTAAGGTGGATAAAGGAATGTTTCATGTAATTTCAGAGGTAACATATTGTGAGAATTGTATGGATTTTTGCCCTGCCCATGCGGGAGTGTGGAGTAATGAACATGTTGATAGACTGGCAGGGAATGCACCTCTCTGTGGTAGAATTACTATGGACTACATGGGCGCCTGTGGGACCAGGTGGAGAAAGCGGTGGAAGGGACTGAGAACCCGAATCTGGAGAGAATGATATGGTTGGGTTCGGCAGGGTTCTGGACTAATTTCAAAACTGTGAGGGGAGTCCAAGAGAACTTTCAATCAGATGTCTGTTGGAAAAATTAGTAGTATGACTCTTCACTGGCTGTTGAACGCGAGGACGGGGCGCGTGTGGGAATGTCCTGAGTGCAGGGATGTCGTTTCTTAGCTCAACTCAACTCAACTCAACTTGAAGAATGGTATGGTTTCTGGGCCAAACGGTATTCCGGCAGGGAATGTTAAAACCAAAATAATCATACTGACTGAATTACTCAATGAACTAACTAGCAGAATACTGTATATAAGACTATAAATGCCAGCTGATTGTAGAGAAGAAACTCTGTGAAGCTGCCAAAGATAAAGGACTCGCAGAAACCTTAAAATTATAGAGTAATGTTATTATTAATTCCGATAAAATATCAAGCCAGATCATACAAATGAGATTAAGAGATGGCAAGACAAGCAGCTAATGGATGAATAGGCAGGTTTCCGACCACACAGATACTTATCTGAAGAAATAAGCACATTAGGCATAAAACCAGAGCAAAATACAGGACCGAGTCCAACACTTTGTATTGGATTGTGGACAAGGACAATGCCCTTGACTGCCCTGATAGAATATCCGTCTGGGAATTAATCCGTCACAATGGCATCCCACAGGAAGACATTAACAAAGGAAACATATACACAATTGAAATACGGAGCTTTTTATGATGTGAACCTAATAGTTACATTTGAAATACACACTGAATTGCAGCAACGATGCCTATTGCCAGCTACCTTATTCTAATTGGACATAGACTGCGTTATGAAGACAAAAATAACGATCACCAGAAGTAGAACACAATGGACTTTTAACAATGCAAATGGAATATCTAGACTTCGATGATGGCATTGCACTAATGTCTCACACACGACATCAGATATAGTAGAAACTAAACACAGTTGAACTCTCCTCTAAGCGATCAGTTGGGGCTAGAACCATGGACCAAGGGGGACATGGGTCTATAGTCCGTGTAGCACGGCCATATATTGTGCCACTACATTTGTAGTCAATTACATGTTAGGTAGACTCTAGGTATTATGTAAACGTTGTGTAAATGCTATTGTAAGTTCTTTTACACATAGAGTCAATATACGATGTAAAATACGAATTGAGTTCTATTTTTTGGTTTTGATGTTGTGATATTAACAACGGAATATGTAAGTATAAATCCAGTGATGAAATATACTAATATTTATTCATAAATTTGATTACATTTGCATGATAACATCTAAGAAAAAAAACAAACTGGGAAAGTGTAATTAACCATCGGTTGTTGTGTTTGTTGTAGTTTGGGTTAATAGTATATAGTAAAAGAGAGCAACTCAGGTATCTTCTTCTTCTTCTTCAGCATTCCGAGCCATTGAAGTTCTTTGCTGCAGATACAAGCCGTCTCCATTCGTCTCTCTGGTTGACCTTCTCTTGCCAGTCGCTGATTCCAAGTGCTTGTAGGACTGTATGTATAATATATCTCCACCGTCTTCTTGGTCTACCTCGGGGTCTACGGTCATTTATTTCCTGAGTGTAAGGAGTTTTGTTTCCCTATTATCTTCCATTCTTTCTATATGCCCTAGCCATTGTAGTCTATTAGCCTTAATGATACCAGTGATTAGCGGGGACTTAATTAAACAGATCGTAATTGACTTTGTTGCTTCTTCTTTTCCACTCTCCACTTTGTGTATCCCTAATGTGCCCAAAGATGCGTCTTAAGACTTTGTTCTCAAAGGTTTATAACAAGGCTTCATCTCCTTTAGTTGCACTCCAGATTTCAGAGCCATACAGCACAACTGCTCTGATCAGTGTTTTGTAAATTGTGATCTTGGTCTTACGAGATAGCATATTTGATTTTAGCAGGTGTAAGTTGATTCTAGCTTGTATTTCTTCCCTTATTATGTTGCAGCAGTTGAAGATTGTACCCAGGTATTTGTATGTTTCCGTTCTTTTAATGGTCATATTATCTATTTGTATGTGGCCAGAGTTTTTAGCCGTTCCTTCTCTGACATTACCATATATTCTGTCTTATCTTGGTTGATAACCAGCCTCATTTGTTGAGCTTTTCCCTTTAAGTGAGTCAATATTTCCGATGTCTTTTGTTCATTTTCCCCTATAATATCTATATCATCTGCATAACCAAACAGCTTGGATGTTCCTCCAATATCACATTCCTCCTTTACCTTCCTTACAACTTTCTCTAGAGCCAGATTGAAGAGTAGCGGCGATAGTGCATCACCCTGTTTCAAGCCAGATGTTATTTGGAAAGGTTCTGATTTCCTGCCTTTATATGTTACTACATTATAAGTATCTTCCATGCATAGTCTGGTCATGTTGATTAACTTCCTTGGTATTCCAAATTCCTGCATAGCATTCCATAGACTATTCCTAAGGACACTATCATAAGCCTTTTTAAAATCCACAAAAATGTTATATCTTTTATATTCCTAGTTTTTCTCGGCTATATGTCGTAAGATAAATATCTGATCTCTTGTTGATCTGTTTCGTCTAAAACCCGCCTGGTAGTCACCTAATATGTCTTCTGAATATGGTTTTAATCTATTTAGTAATAACGCGGATAGTATCTTATAGCTTGTGGACAGTAGTGATATTCCTCTATAATTTTCACATTGGAACTTGTCTCCTTTCTTAAAGATAGGTATCAATAATGACTCTTTCCAGTCAGGGGTAGTTCTTCTGTCCTCCAGATTTTTATTATTAGTTCGTATAGCTTTAGATGTAATGCATGGCCACCTGCCTTTATAAATTATGCAGCTATTAAATCAGCCCAAGTTGCCTTATTGTTTTTAAGTCGTGTTATTACATACATGATTTCTTCAATTTGTGATTCACACATTAGAACCTCTTCCTGTGGGAAAGTGTTACTTGGAGCTTCACAATTTAGTAATTCAACAAAGTATTCTTTCCATGTGTTACAAATTTCCTCACTGGTATTTATCATATTCCCGTTTTTATCTTTTAAACCATATGTGTTGTGTTGGTGCCCTCGTTTCATTAACTTCAGTTCTTTAAAAAAAAATTCTGGATACGTTTTTCTGGTGAATAGTTTCCATATATTTGATTATGTTGCTCATATATTCTCGCTTCTGCTGCCGAACTATTTTTGTAGCCTCTTTACATTCAGTTCTGTATTGCTCTTCATTTTGAATGTTGTTGATGTCATTTAACCATAACTGTCTGGCATTCTTTTTCCTAATGACTGCTTCTTCACATTTTTGATTGAACAAATCTGTTCTTTCTATGCGTGGTTAACACACCAAGACATTTTTCTGCGGTAGATTGAATTGTATTCTTGATGTTCAACCACGTTTGGTCAACGCTTTCCTCCAACAGGTTTTGTAGAATTTCAAGTTTATATTTTATTTCATCTGCAAATTTCTCTTTGACTGTAACTTCTTGTAGTTTTTCTCTGTTATATGTTGAGTGTAACCTTTGTAGTTTAGCATTTTGTTGTTAATTAAAATGTGATCTTTTTGATTATAGGTTCTCTTGTCACATGATTTCCAAGTTTGTTTGTGTATATCCTTTCTTTGTAGTATGGTACTGCTGATCTGCAGTCCTTTGGCTTCTGCTAGGTTGATGACTCTCCATCCATTATTATTTGAAGTTGTATGTTGGCTTTCCATACCGGCAACTTTTTTATACTCAGGTATGATTTTGGAAATATTAGTTTATATTATATATTTATTCAAAATTTTTTTTTTTACATTCGTTTATGGCATGCGGAAATCTACTTAAGTTATTATGTTTATTTCTTTCATGCATCCTTGAATATAATATTGTTATTCTTTGGTATGTAAATATTATTCAATCTATAGTTAGTTAGTTAGTTAGTTAGTTAGCTAGCTAGTTAGTTAGTTAGTTAGTTAGTTAGTTAGTTAGTTAGTTAGTTAGTTAGTTAGTTAGTTAGTTAGTTAGTTAGTTAGTCGTGGTTCCAACTTCACGGCAACGGGTGGTCCACATATTGCTCCGTTCCTGTGCCAGTGAATATCACACACAATGCTCCTCACTGTCCAATGTGAAAAATGGAATAGACAGGAGTATCGGCAAGCCAAAAGCCCGCACATGTACACTGTGCATAATGCCGCCGCCAGAATGCCAACACAAAAGTCCTCCATGAAACATACAGTTCATCGTCGATGGAAATGGCAGTCACCAGAAAGACTTCATTGACAAGGGTTTTATCCCATATGGCTCGGTCTCTTTCCGCAGGACGACCCGCTGAAAGCGCCGCACAATGCACGAACTCCGTAACTCCACAACGACTCCCAGGAGTCTCCTGAAAAATGCACTCGTGAGCCAAAAAGACAAACCAGTCAATCAAGCAACTGCCGGCCGCCATCGTTCCGAACATGCAGTTCACGCTACAAACAACCGCGGACAGATGTACAAGCATTCCACGCGACATTCACGGCTCACAGTGTCGCGCCACGCACTCACTCAGTAGCAGGGCGACGGAACCATATCCTCCTTAGTTGCATCTTACGACGTGCGTGGTAGGCAACAGTGTTACTTTTCTTTGCTCCCCGTATGGGCCCCAGCTACACACGGGCGAACATCTATAGTTATCTTAAGGATATGGTAATATACAGCCAGTGAAGAGACACAATATGGACCAATGGAAGTTGTCGAATGTGCAATGGAAACATGCAATGGAAGCATGTTGCTTGCATGGTTAGTTCTGTGTTCAAAGCATGACAAATTTCAGTAAAATGATTGCTGTTACGAACATACCTGCTTAATTGATTTATTTAAAGTAAAAATATTTAATTTATTAAGTAATGTGAAAAATAAATATTATTACACAATTCTACGACACAGGTGCCGCGTGGATTTAAAATTATATAGGTGGAATTTATCGCGTTGCCTAATAAGCGAAATTATTTCTTTTCGAATCGGTGTTATCTCTTCGTTGCTATGGTTGTGTTGTATATAACTTTAACATCTATTCCTACTATTGCAGAGCCGATGTGGCGGCGGATGGGTCGAGAGAGAGAGGTCGATGGGAGAGCATCGGGTCGAGTGGGGATCGTGCATAACTAAGTTTGTTGGATGATACTTATTTAATTTTGGATTGATGGTATCTAACATACTTGATGGATATCATTTCGGATCAATGAAGATCTTAACGGTGCTTTGACGGTGCCTTTTTTGTAACATCTAGTATCTCTCTTGGGTACGGCGTCGGTAAAGCTATCGCCGGGGGAAAGCATTGGTTAGAGAGGAGAACCATACATGGTTTTGTCGAACATTGATGGAAGGCTCTGTCGATGGATGAAGATTATACATAGACCTCTATGTATCGACGGGTGCATCTTCACGATGGGAAGACGGAATTAATCATATGGAAAGTTGGAAAAAGTGTGCGGCTGGTCACAGTATGATTTATCTGTTTTATTTCGATGATGGTCTGTGACGGTGAGCAGTGGTTCAGATAATCGTATGAAACATTGGTTTATAATTTTGCTTTTATGAAAAATTTGTATGTTAAAACTAAGGTGTGAATAGGTAAAACCACAGTGATATTGACAATAAATGAGGTAGTTTTGCTAACATATGGTGAGCTTGGCTCGTGCTCGCTGTGTAGCAGCAATCGTACATTGAGGGTTTGTTAATAGAAATGTTGGTTAGTAGCATGGAAATACTCAGGTATGGAGGAACTGTGAATTAATGTACAGTTATAATAATAATATTTTTTGGGTTCATTTCATGCGTTACTAATCCTTATTCATTGTGTCATATAGTCATACAGGAGTTACAGAATAGAAATTGTTCCGTAGGGAGAACAGATGTTTATTGGAAAAGTTGCGGTATTGCTAAATGAGATGGTTATGTAATTATATACAAATTGATTATTTATGTATTTATTCATTAAGAAAATTTGTTTTATTTTTGTTCATGAAATAAATAAGAGTAAAATTAAATTATAAATAGTAATTGTTGTTCCTATGAACACGGGATTATTATTATCATCTGATATTTGTTATTGATATCCGGTGGTGAATACTGTGAATTGTAGATTAAACAAGAAATACATATATTAGAAAGTGTATTAATGAGTTATAAATGTTGATTATTACTATTAGTTATATTTATTAATGATAGTTATTGATAGTTATTGGTTATACATTAATTAAAAAGAAAGAGTATCATGGAGATATTATGTTAATTACTATTTTATTTACTATTTATTGGTTATTAGATTATCATAGAGATAAATTAAGTAAATATTATTGAATAATTATTTCATGATGTGATTACTTAGAAATTCGATAGAATTGGAAATGAAAATACAGTGAGCACTTCCATATATTGGAGTATACTGGATCAGTCTAAGTCGGATAACAGCGGTCAGTGAGATAACAGTGTCTCAAATCATGCAAAAAGTAACTATAGATACCAATAAGCTGAGTCAATAATGCCAGAGAGAATGGAAACATTGGTCAACAATAAACACAGTAAGACAAGGTACATACCATGATGCTTAAATGGCATGGGAGCAAGACACTTCCAGGACACACACGTACCTTCATTCGGGAGTAATGGCCTAGATAGGGATGAAGATACTTATCTTTATGATAAATGAGGATCAGCTTTGAGGATGCCCAGGGGACATTTTGAAACTCATAACAATGTTAGACCACAGTCCTCTGAAACGTAAAGGAGGCTGTGCCTACACGTTATCTACATGATGGTAGGACGAGCGTGTCAGACATAGATATTTTCTTTTAAGCTTGTGATGTAATGATGGAAGATGTCGATTTTACAGGTCATAGCAGAGTGTTTGAAGGATTATGTTTAAAATATTAGTCATACGATGTCTATTATGACCAGGTTGCATTTTGAAAAATGTAACACACCTTAGGAATCCTGGTAGACCTGGGATAAATAATTTTGGCAAATGGTTGTGAAAATTAGCAGATGAAGTTAAGCTATGGTCAAATTAGTAGGACCATAAAGGACGCTACCTACCAGCAACATACCACGTGTGGAAGTGAACAGTATGGTTCATGTGTGGAACTAAAATATTGGTTCTGAAATTTCACAATATAAAATTGTCTTACATGTACAGACAATTCAAAGTACTAAATGAAATTTTGATTACAGGTTAGAGAGAATATTTACAATGAAATTAAAATAGAGTAAAAGTCGTTGCATAACATATATGTATTTGGTATTTAAACGAAGATGATTAATGAGTTCTTGTTTTTCAGAATGACAAGAAGATATATATATACATACTTGGAATCAACGACTGGCAAGAAAGGTCAACCATAGAGACGAATGGAGACGGATTGTATCTGCAGCAAAGAACCTCAATGGCTCGGAACGCTGAAGAAGATATATATATATATATATATATATATATATATATATATATATATATATATATATATATATATATATATATATATATATATATATATATATATATATATGCTAATCACTTGTATCATGAAGGCTAATAGACTACAACGGCTGGGGCATATAGAAAGAATGGAAGACAATAGGGAAACAAAACTCGCTTACACTCAGGATATAAATGACCGTAGACCCCGAGGTAGACCAAGAAGACGGTGGAGAGATAATATATATATATACATACCTACAAGCACTTGGAATCAACGACTAGGTGTTGTGGACAAATTCACCTATCTTGGCAGCACTGTGTCACAAGCTGCCACAATTGATGAAGTGAATGCAAGAATCTCCAAGGCCAGCGCGGAGTAATAAGCCTGCAAACAAAGCTGAAAGTCTATAAAGCAGTTGTATTATCCACACTGCTATATGCTTGTGAAACCTGGACTGTTTATCAGCGACACGCTAGGAAATTAAACCACTTCCACACAGTCTGCCTTAGGAAGCTATTGAAGATTAATTAGGCAAGACAAGATCCCAGACACTGAAGTTCTAGTAGAGCGTCCATGCCCAGTATCCACACTAACCTAATGAACAATCAGATTCGCTGGGCAGGTCACTTAACTCGTATGCCAGATCATAGGCTCCCTAAATAAATATTTTTACGGCGCACTGCGTTGTGGTAAACTCCTCCCAAGGTGGCCAGAGGAAACGCTTTAAAGACACTCTGAAAATCTCACTGAAAGCTTTTGGAATTCATCTTGACACGTGGGAGTCTGCTGCTAATGACCGTAATTCGTGGCGTATATCATTTCATAAGGGTGCAGTCACTTGTGAAGCAACCAGGACTGCAAGAGCTGTGAAGAAAAGACTGGACAGAAAAACCACTGCAGGAGATCCTCCTCCTGGAACGTCAAGCATTCTTTGTCCACATTGTCAAAGAACATTTCGAGCCAAAATAGGCCTTATCAATCATCTTAGAAATCACGGCTCCATACTTTCAACCCCACTGGATTAAATGAATAGTCATCATCATTCTTGATGGACAAACAACAACATATTGAAAAACCATGAAATTACTATAACAATAAAGTTCTTTGTTAGGATACCGTTGGACAAACGAAACAGAAGAAGAACTAAAATAGTCCGGGCGGGAAAGCGATTTGCGAAAAAATTGAATAATGTGTGAAGGGCATGGATGTAGATGTATAAGATAGCAAACGATAAGGCGGCTGGCGTGAGTTGGTTGTGTGTGTGTGTGTGTGTGTACACACACACACACACACATACACACACACAAATAGTATAGAAGTATTAGCACAAACAAAGCAACAAGCAGTAGTGACGAAGAAATACAACACTTTTACGATGAAGTAGAAATAGCGATGTCTCAAACTGGATCATAAGAAATAAAAAATAATACTAGGAGATTTTAATGCAAAAGTAGGAAAGGGAAAATTGGAGGATGTGGTAGGGAATTTTGGGTTAGGAAGAAGAAAAGAAAGAGGAGATAAACTAATTGAATGGGCATATCAGTAATATGATAATTGGAAAAACCTGGTGTAAACACTATAAAAGGCGACATTACACATGGAAAAGCCCTGATAAGAAGATACTTAACCATATTGACTACATACTAATTAATAAAAGATTTAGAATGCGTTAATTAATGTAAAGGCAATGCCTGTTGCTAACTAATAGTGATCATGTACCACTTTTTGGACAAATAAAAGTAAGATTGCAGAGATGGATGAAAGTGATTGAAAACATGATACTTCTTAATAAAGATGTTCTGAAAGAAGTTAAAGAAATTCAAGAACAATACAGCGAAAAATAGGTACAATGGAATATCTATAAACATAGTATACATGAACAATGAGAAATGTTAAGGAACTTCATTAATCAATCAAGCAAAGAAATATTACCAGAGAGAAGCCAAACAGCTAAGAAAAAATGGATGAATGAAGAAATCTTAAAGTGATGGTCAAAAGAAAACTGAGTAAAGATGACAAGCAAGAGTTGATAAGTTAAATAAAGAAATAAGAGATAAATGTGTGACTACAGAAGCAAGTTGGTTAAAGAGCAATGCAGGAAAATTTAACTAAAGTCTAAAAAAAGATATAAAATATACGCACAGACAAATCAGTGAGCTCGAGGGAAGCAAAGTAAGAGTAAATATTGTCTGAAATAAAAAAAAAAGAAGATATTATTGGAGGAAGGTGCTATAATGAAGAGGTGTAATTAGTATATAAGAGAATTATATGATGAAGAAAGGAAAGAATTGACAGAAGAAAGTAGCTTAGAAGGTCAACGTATTCGAAAATAAGAAGTCGCCGATGCTGTCGAAGATATGAAGAAACGAAAAAAAAAGAAGCTGGACCATATGTAATCACAATAGCCGGTCGTTCAGAAAGCAATGGCAAACTACTGGACGTAAAACATGCCTAGTACATCAACAGCATCTGAAAATGCAGATGTTGACTGCAACGTCCTGTAAGGGATAGGCAACATTTACAAAAAGACCAAGAGCAATTAAATGTGAATATTTTCGTACAATTAACCTCATAAAGTACTATCCTTGACTCTTCCTATATAGAACCGATATAGTGCTATATTCCTTGGACTACCGGAGTAACTAACAATGATTGCATGAAAGAGGCCAATGAAACTAGAACACTATATACAACAATAAGAAAGAGACAAACAACGTTCTTTGGTCATGTGATGAGAAAAGAGGCATTGGAGAACACCGTGACAACAGGAATGATCGACAATTGCATCTACTAAATGTTCCATATCGCACTCATTGTCTGCAATCAAGACTGTATCAATTGCATATCTAATGTTATTGATGTTATGTCCCCCAATGATAATTCCTTTCATATCTTCTATATTTCTGAAAATATTTTCTTTTTACAGGGCAAAAAGATCTGGAGACATTACACATCCCTGTCTCACACCTCTCTTAATAGGCTGATATTTACCTACTTCATTATCAATTCTTATGTCAGCTTGTTGTTTCCAGTATATGTTTTATACAAGTCTAAGGTCTTTCTCATCAATGTGTAGATCTGCAAGCATCCCTATCATGTCGACATGTCTCACTTTATCGAAAGCCTTTGTGTAGTCAATAAAGCAAAGATATAGATATTTGTTTACTTCTATAGAACGTTCAATTACCGTTCGCAGCATATACACAGCATTTACTGTACCCTTTCCTTCTACAAACCCACATTATTCTTCCCCTATTTCAGGTTGTATATTCTTCCTCACCCTTTGCATGATAATTCTTAGCAAAATCTGTGTGATGTGACTCATTATACTAATTGTTCGATGTTGATCACATTCCAAGACTCTTGATTTCTTTCGGATTGCAATCAATACATAATTACATAATTTATTAGGTATATCTCCAGTATCATATATTGTGTTCAGCAGACTGGTGACTTGATCTAATCCGTATTCTTCTAAAGCATTAGTCATTTCTGTTGTGATGTTGGCTGAACCGGGGGTCTTGCCAGTTTTCATATGGTTAAGAACATTCTAAACCTCCATCTTCACAATTGATGGCCCTTCATTATAATTTCGAATAGCATACTGTTCTTCTCTGTTATCACAATAAACGTGTTTCACATAATCTGACCATACATGTAAAATCTGATCTTTTTCTATTATGATTGTTTCCATTTTTTTTTTTTTTTAGGCAGCCTAATGATCCACGCGTTCTTTTATTATTAGGCTCCTAATTCTTTTGCGCATTACTTTGGCATTCTTACTGTTGTGTTGTTTTTCAATTTATATGCAATTTTTCTCAAGCCATGCTTCATTTGCCTCCTTACATAATATTCTGACTTGTCTGTGTATCTCTTCATATTTGGCAGGATTATTTTTGTCAAGTCTTCTTGTTTCGATTAGTTGTAAAACAAATGTCTGTCCTCCATTTCCTACGACCTACTTTCTTCAATTTTGGAATATTTGTTTCTGCAGTTAAACTGACTGAATTCTTCAACATTTCCCATTTATCATCCACATCATGAAATAGGATCTCTAGGTCAGAAAGTATACCCAATATGTACTTTACTTCCATGTTAAAACATTATTGTATTACCTTGTCATTTTTCAATGTACACAGATCATATTTAGTGTTTCCTGTTGTATACTTGACTTTCTTTAACTTTACCCTCAATGTTCCTGTAATCAGTCTGTTATCACTTTAGCAATCAGCATTGGGAACTATTTTTGCGATTGTTAATGTATTTCGGAGCTTGCTGCTAATCAGGATGTAATCAATAGGCTTTCTAATTATGCTTTCAGGACTCCTCCATGTCCATAATCTTCTAAGATGCTGTTTAAACCATGTGTTTCCTACAATCATTTCCTGCTCCTTTACTCATTCTGCAAGTCTGTGTCCTCTTTCGTTTCGCTCTCTCAAACCATGTTTGCCAACTGTGCATCCATCGCCTTGATTTTCCACGTTTGCATTGAAGTCACCCATTGTGATATTTATTTCTGAATTATTACATTTCTTTAAATGACATTATAAAAATTTCTCTATACAATCTTCTTTGCATTCTCCCGATGGGGCATATATTTGAATTACGTTTATGTTGAAAGGTATGCCGACTAATTGTACTAATAGAACCCTGTCTGACACAGTTCAGTATCCTTTAACAGATTTTGCTGTTTCCTGATCCAAGATAATTGCTACACCTCTTTGCCGTTTTTCTCCTCCAGAATAAATAATCTTACAATCTTCCCATAATCCCTGCCTCTTTCCATCTCGTCTCGCACATTCCTAGTATATTATTCTTCTCTCTTTCCATATATTGTTTGATGTTATCTAATTTTCCATAGTCGCTTAACTTCCGAAAATTACATGTTTTAATTTCAGTGTCCCTGTCCTTTTCTTGTGATTATCTGTAATTAGGCGAATCATGATAAACTATGCAACTTTAAATAAGGTAGTTTCCCGTTGCTTTCCTTCCTGGGAGTGACAATATTGGCCAGTAACCGTAGCCATTGTCTCATAAAAAAGATCGTCAGCCTACCGTCGCGAAACCTGTGATCATAACCAACAACTATCTGTCGGCTGCTCTCAAAATTTCATCCGTCTCCTGCCTTCTGTGGTTTCTTTTGAATAACTTCCGAAAACGAATACGAAATAATAACACAACCTCCTCAGAAAAACACAGTAAAAGCGTCATCTGACGAAAGCACTGTTACGTCGTCGCCACTTTACGAGAAGTATATGAATATATATATATATATATATTTTTTTTTTTTTTCGCGTTTCCATCCTGTTTCAGGATATTGCGGTCAACACCAGCATCTTTCAGCTGTATGTTGATTCCTAGGCTAGATTACGCTCATCAGCACGCCACGACTTTCTGAGCGACCGGCTCCATACTCTCATAAGTCACTTTTGCGATTGGAACCACTGCTAATTCTCGTCGCGTCACGTGACGAGAGTATTCGGGGTTAGCGGAGAAAGCTGCTAACCCCTAGGCCATGGAGGCGGCTATATATATATACGTGGTAACGAACTCCGTGAATGTCTTCAGACGTACTGAGTATATGGTGCCAACCCGTTACTTGTTTAGACCAAACAGCACAAGAAAGTGTTGTGGTCAATATAACGTCGACGGCCGAACATGGCAGAACATTTCTGATATCCATCTGATGATGACTGGGCCTGAAAGACTAGGTCAGTTAAAACAATCAACCTTGATGAAGATGTCAACACGTGACCACGGAGCCGGCGTGCAGGCATGCAGCCACGACACTACCCTAGTTCCCATACACTTATGTAAACAATTATTTCGTAAATTATGACAAATGAAACATATATTTAAACTGAGTATCAAATTTAAGTGGTGTACTTGTCACTGAACTGTGAACCACTTCAAGTAGCGAAAGGCATCTAAAGGGTTAAAGCTGAGATCCTCATCGTGGCAAGACATCGTACTCATTCATGACATTTTCTGTTTTGTCATGTAGTTGAGAGTACAGATTGTTGCTCTCTATCTGACTGTTTTCACGGAATTCTTGCAGATCTAACTTATCTTTCTCAACCTCGAAATACAGCGGTTCTTGTTCCCTGTCTTGTTCCGGGTCTGGATGCCAAGAAGTTGCAGGACTGACGGCATATAATCCACATTTGTTGTCTACATCACGATAACTGCAAGTCTCGGATTTAACCGTATCCACTTCCGGGTTTGTAACCTGGCCCTTTCTTGTAATACGAACAAGAATTATGATGATCACAGAGATAATAATGAAGACGAGACAGCTGGCCACGATAATGATGATGATAGTTGTTGTGTGTGTCATGTTTTGTGAGCCAGACAGTGATTTCACAGAGCACAATTCAGCGTTGGTACTATTTGTATATAATCTTACGTTTGTATCATTGTCACCCCACATGACGTCAACACAGCTTATGTCGCAAGTATCAGTATTATACAAACTAAACGAATTATTCTTACGCTGAACATCTACTCTTGTTTGTCCGTTTTGAGTAGTTCTTGCACATTTTATAAAACCTGGAAATAAATTACACGTGTACACATGTAAGTATTGTGTACTACTGGTATTTTGAGATGCCTGTGTTACATTCCCGTCTTTAAATTGGCATCCCACGTGAGCATCTGTACACATACACATGTGCAATCTGCAATGATAGAATAGCTGACATGTAATACACAATATACAATGTTATACATGAAATGCGTGTAGTAGTGTCTCTCTGAAAATCATCATCATGCGTCATGCCGACAAGCATGGGCGGTCATATTTCGCAATCTCACGCGATTATCAAAGCCGTGGATCAGCTCCGTGTTCTTGACTCCGCCATGCCACCTGAGGGGAAAAGAACAAGGGGAAAGCAGAGAAAGAGATATTTATTTCTCTGCTTTCCCCTTATTCTTTTCCTCTCACTCTTGCCAGTTGCCACCAAGTTCTACAATTTTTTGTTTGTTCTCGTAAAGTGTCACAGACATCTTTACTGCCTGCGACTAATTTCTTTTATCAATTTACGGTTTTCATTTGTTTTTTGTAGGACTTGGTCATTGGCTTTTCTGTCTGACCATGGCATTCTTTGCATTCTCCTGAGAAACCACATCACCACTGCCATTAAATGTTTTTCAGCTTGTCTGCTCATCGTCAACGTTTCATATCCATACAAAAGTACAGGTTCTATGCAGCACTTAAACACTGTTTTTATCGTTGCAAGAGACATCCGTTTGAATAGATATATCATTATCATGAAATTATGGTTGTATATAGTATCCATACAGTTCAATGAATTTAAATCGTCGATATGGAAGCACTAGGTTCATACCAGAATACGATCAGCGTTGCCAGTGGTGGGTTGTGCTCAATATTTAAATTTCAAATCCCGAAACAACCAATAAATCAAGTTCAATTAATATGAAATATAGAGACATCCGTCTGAATAGATATATCATTATCAGGAAATTATGGTTATATATAGTGTCCGATACAGTTCAATGGATGTGAAATATAGACAACAAGAAGATAAGCCGAGAAACGTCTAATGGCAGTGGAAATGTGGCTTATGAGGAAAACGCGAAGGATACCTTAGACTAAAGGACAGAATAAACAACGAGCAAGTCCAACAAGAAACAAATAAAGACCTTTAATTTATTCGAGAATTTAGAAGTAATCGGTTAAGATGTTGTGATTTTTTTTTTAAAGGGGGGGGGGGCATACGAGGAGATTCAGAATGGAAAACTTAAGAGGCAACTTGAAAAGTTGATGGGGAAAAACAAGTTGAAACAGATAAATAACCATATGGGTGGCCTGGCCACATGGCATAATGGAAGAAGGAAAACATGGCAGATGCCATGCTCTGGTAAGCGTGTGAACTGAGGACCCATTTCCGTCCAGGTTTATCGGCATGGCTTATGATGCTGATGAAGACTTACCCGGGAGGCTGCTATTTGAAAGAAACAATAATCGCTTGCAGCACGGGTGATAATCACCCGGCTTGACTGACGATTTTTTATTCCCCGTATATCCTTCACAGGACATCGCTGTCAACATCAGCCTATTTCAGCTGATTGTTGATTTCTTGGCAAGATTACGCTCAATAGTTTGCCATTGCTTTCTGAGCGGCCGGCTCACATACCCCTAAGTTACCGACGCGGAGAGAACCGTTACTGATTCTCGCGCAACGTCACGTTACTCACGAGAGTATACGTTATTACGGAGAAAGTCGGTTAACTCCTACACCAGGGAGACGGGCTGACAGACGATAGTTTGTTTAATTATGCTTCAAAAGACCAAGGATGGAGCTAAACATCTCTATAGCACAACGCTAGGGCTTGAATTTTGGAGATTATGTGTTGCCCAACTTTGCTTTATTGACTACACAAAGGCTTTCGATCAAGTGAGGCATGTCGACATGATAAGGATGCTTGCAGATCTACAATTGACAGAAAAGACCTTAGACGTGTAAAAAAACATATTGCAAACAAACTGCCATCAGAATTGATAATGATGTAGGTCAATATCAGTCTATTAACAGAGGTGTGAGGCAGGGATATGTAATGTCTCCAGATCTTGTTTCCCTGTACAGTGAAAATATTTTCAGAAATATAGAAGATATATAAGGAATCATAAAAAACATTGCGGGACGACACATCGAAGGAACGAACGAATGAACGAATGAACAGACTTTATTTTCACTGGGTAACACATTGAGCAGGCAGACCCGTCTTACATTCGGCCATTCCAATCACTCATATTTCGTTCATAAGTAGTGCATAATACATTCACGTAGGAAATAAAAACATTGTCAAATGAATGTTGCAAACATAAACAATGCATATCACCTTGTTATGAGACACATACCCCACCCACCCACAATCCCCCATCCAACCACACATCCTCCAACCAACCACACACCCACGCTAGGCACACATACATTCCCCCATCCATACACCCATCCCCCACATCCCCACACATACACATCTCCACACCCACACACATGTCCCACCCACCACACATCCCCAACCACACCCCAGACACACATACGTTCCCCCACCCACACATCCCCACACACATCCACCCATCTAGACACATCTCCCCACCCACACACGTGTCCTCCACCCATCCCATAACCCACCAACAATCATCCACCCATATATTCACCTCCACCCACACACCCCCAACAGCCCAGCTAAACACACATCCCCAACCACACATCCCCCACCCCCACACACATCTACTGCCAACTCACACATCCTGCACCTACCCACACACAAATCCCACTCCCACCCATAAAATCTCTCCCAGCCCACCCACACATTCCGAGCTCACCCACACACACATCATCCACCATCTCCCATCCTACACACACTCACCCACCCACACATCCTCCACCTAATCACACATCCTCCACCCACCCATCCCCTAACAACACATCCCTTAACCACACATCCCCCACCATCTCCCAACCTACACACACTCACCCCCACCCACACATCCTTTTCCGACCCACACATCCTCCACCTACTTACACATCCTCCACCCACCCATCCCCTAACCATACATCCCTTAACAACACATCCCTTAACCACACACACACACCCCACCACCTACACATAAGATCCCGCACCCACACTCTCACACCCCAACCACACAGCCAAACACACATCCCCACCCTCACACACATCCTTCACCCACCCGCACATCCACACTCAACCACACCACAACCCACCCACATCCCTCACCCACACCCCTAACCCAGACACACATCTCCCCACACAACCACCACCTACAAACACCCTCACCAACCACACATAATCATCCACCCACCCACACTTACCCCACCCACACACCCACCCACACAGACATATCCCCTACCTACACACACACATACCCACATCTATCTCCCACACCCATCACACACCCAACCCCTAACCCACACACATCCTTTTACCCCCACACACCCAGTCACCCACACATCCCTCACTCACCCACCCACCAACACACATTCCCCACCCATACACCCCCCCCCCCCACTCACCAACACCCACACACTTCCAACCATTCACCCAAACATTCCACAGCCACACACACGTCCATAACCCACACACACATCTCCACACCCACACCTACCTCCCACCTACACACATCTCCCCACCCAGTCACACATCTGCCACCCACCACATATCACCCACACTCTCATCCCTACCAACCCACACACACACCCCAGGCACACATACATGCCCCCCACCCACACACATCTCCCACCAACACACCTCCCCCACCTCCACACATCTCCCTGTCGGATACGTTTGTACTGTCAACCCCAAGAGATAGAGGACATTCAAGTTCCTCGTTCTCAATGTGATCCTGCCCTTTCTAATCAAGTTAATCTTTTAATGTCTCAGTTGCTTGAGTCTATAAATAGAGTCTCGGAGAACCAACCTTTAATGTCTCAGTTGCCTGAGTCCATAGATAGGAATACCTCTAGGAAACGAAATGAAATGTTTTCCCTTACAACCAACAATATCCTATAGGTGGTTCCTTGTCTCTCCTCTCTCAGTTAATTAATTATTGTCTAGGGTGTGTTTTAATTAAATAACTTAACAAGAAAAAACACTAAATAGATCACATTTCCTAATTTTTATGAATTAACATAACATTTATGATAAACATAAATTGGGTATTGATTATTACATTTGAAACAACAACAACAACAACAACAACAACAATCCTATTCAATACACAAAGATCATATACATATATATCTCTCACTATACATATCTTATTGCTGTGTCAAATATAATATCAATATAACCAGCTGTATATCTGTCTTTCTATTACATTTACTGCTCATCTTCTACAGGTATATGTGTAATTTGAGAAAAAGAACTGTATACACTCTGGTTTCTCCAGTTCCAGGTTCGTGAATCCCTGCAGCAAGCAGTCAATGACAATATATCTGTATATATATTACTTGTTCTTAGTGTTGATCTGGTCCTGGTCTGAGCAGAATATTGGCTCTAGTTTTCCCTTTCAAGTTCAAGGATAAATTATCTATGTTAACTGTCCTACATGTGTAGAGGAATATCTTGCAGGTGAATAGCTTTCTGCACTACTCTATCAAAAGGCATCACCCAAACGAGGTGCTCCACTCTGTCAGGGTGATTCATTCAACAAGGTGCTTCACTCAACAATCAGGTCTGGATCTAGATGGATCTAGTAAGTACCTTCATTATATTTGAATGACTTCAAACACGACGACAACAGATTTCAGAATCGCAGACTAGAATTTTTTCTCCAAGTTCTCTGGCAGCTGATAGACTGGTATTTTATTTCTCATCACAACTTAAGTTTATCATTCAATGTTGAGGTTGTAGATATTGCCATGCCGTCAGTCACAGTGGCCCTTCTTCTGCCTCGTGTTTGGGTTGGTGTGCACATTTAATTTTTGTGGATTGCCACTCCATCTTAAAAGCCCTGTTCCTGTTTGTTTTCGCTATGACGTCACGTCAAATCACGGCGCTTGTTGCAAACTATCTTAGGACTATTTCCGATCGTTTTCTGGATCCGTGTGATTTCCAATTTTGAGTGACGCACATTTCATTTTGTTATAATTGTCGGCGCTAATTCCTTCTTTCTTCAAATTTGAATTTTGAGTATGATGGTGGCGCTTGTTGACGCTGTTTTAAACTGGACGGGTAGTGCGGGGAATTTTAAACAGCGATGTGTCGGTTGTAAGAGTTATATCACACTCCCCACCCACACACATAAACTCCACCCATCGCATAACCCACCAACAATCACCCACCCACATATCCTCCTCCACCAACTCACCCCCAACCGCCCAGCCAATCACGAATCCCCAACCACACATTCCCCACCCACACACACATCTCACCGCCAACTCACACATCCCGCGTTTCCCACACACAAATCCCGCACGCACCCACACAATCTCCCCCATCCACCCACACATCCGGAAATCACCCACACATACACATCCCCCACCATTCCCCAACCTACTAGTATGAACAAACTCCCACACATCACACACACATACAGTGACGATTGTCGTGAGCATTCTCGCAAAATTGTGAAAGATGGAAAAATAAGTTTACATATACATGTTGTAACGTAAATATTAGAGATGCAATTCAACTCTCTCTCTCTCTCTCTCTCTCTCTCTCTCTCTCTCTCTCTCTCTCTCTCTCTCTCTCTCTCTCACACACACACACACACACACACACACGCTCCCTCACCCACACTCACTAATCTTCTCACTCACTCAACAGTAATGTGCACGTGTTCATATTATACATGATAAAATCAAGTCGCAAACAAAATGATACCTCGTAATATGAAAGATGAGAATACATAAAAAAAAATATGGAAACACATGTTACATGACATGCGGGCGCTCAACTCTCTCTCTCTCTCTCTCTCTCTCTCTCTCTCTCTCTCTCTCTCTCTCTCTCTCTCTCTCTCTCTCTCTCTCTCTCTCTTTCTTTCTTTCTTCTCTCTCTCACACACATACTCACAAACATACACACACAACATACACACACCTACACACATACACACCCACACCCATATACACGTACATACTTTCACGTACACACATAAAACACCAATACTTACTCCCTCGCATACACTTCGTGCATGTACACATACACACGCAATCAAATACACATACATACACGAACATACACACACATACATACATACATACATATATACACGCACATATACACACGCACATACATATAAACACACATGTACGCAACATAAACACACATAACACACATACAAACATACTCACACATACATACACATATGCACACACACATACATACAATATAGACATGCTCACATACACCCACATTCACACATGCACACATATAAACACACACACACATCCACATACCCATCCACACACATACTCATACATACACGCTGCCTCGCATAATCACTAATACTAATATGCATAAACTCCCACACTAGTCGACACTCATACACTGCCGACTATCGTGAGCATCCTCACATGATTATTCAAATTTGGAGGGAAATGGGAAAAGATGGAAAACATTGAAAATGGTGAATGAAATTATTTTATACATTGTGTAACGTATAAAAAAATATATAGTGATGCATTTCAGAAAGATAATTACTGGAATTGACATAAACATGATTAAATAAGCAGTGCTTGTTAAATTCAAGTGGCAGTAAAGATGCTAATATGAAAGATGAGGATCTTCTTCTTCTTCTTCTTCTTCTTCTTCTTCTTCTTCTTCTTCTTCTTCTTCTTCTTCTTCTTCTTCTTCTTCTTCTTCTTCTTCTTCTTCTTCTTCTTCTTCTTCTTCTTCTTCTTCTACTTCTTCTTCTTAAGCGTTCCGAGCCATTGAGGTTCTTTTCTGCAGATACAATACGTCTCCATTCGTCTCTCTGGTTGATCTTCTCTTGCTAGTCTAGGTCTGTATATATATATATATATATATATATATATATATATATATATATATATATATATATATATATATATATATATATATATATATATATATATATATATATATATATTATCTCTCTTAGTCAGGTCTTAGTCAGATATGACTGAGCTACCGTATAACAGTAGACGGTACTACCTGGTTTCTGTTAGCGCCGAACGTTGGGCGGCGCTTACCAAACCCGACACCCCACATTGTGCCAACGGCTTCGGGCGGAAGAGCGCAATTGGGAGGGTACAAGCCTTACCCTGGTGCGAGGAAATGCAAGCTAAAGACAAAATTGTCATGGCAGGGCAGACCAGGCCCTAAGCCTTGGTTGGCGACTGGTCTAGGATCGAAGCTCCGACAGGCGGACAGTTTGAGCATTGCTTTGCTGATCCGGCAGCTTCTGCAGCTTGTCTTGTTCCAGATGTAGGGGTGTTACCTTTCCTCTGGAGTGAACTAGGCAGGCCGAGAGAGGGATCATGCTGCATGGGCAACACATGATCTCTATATTTTAGCCCAGGCTTTGTGCTATGGAGAGGCAATAACTCCATCCTTGGTCTTAACTGGTCTCGGAATCAAAGCGAGAGGCAACTGTTACGGGTTATAAGTCCTTGTCAGTTGGCGTAGACATGGGGCGCCATGCGTTGCCTCTGACGGTGGGAGACACCTATAGGTGTCACTGATCAGCTACCGCCCGCCTCAAGCTGGGCAGCCCCCAGCCAATTGGGTGCTGATCCGCCACAGCCTGCCTGCTTCAATGGGTGCTTGGGGCTAGGACAAAATCTGAATCGCAGGCTGTAAAACCAATGCACCAGGTACAAACAAAAATAAATATATAAACCTCAAGTTACGGCTTGCAACCTGGAACGTGAGAACCATGTGTCCAGGATTTTCCACTGACTTGACCAATATTGACGATGTGAGAAAAACGGCTGTGATTGATGCCGAACTCAATCGTCTTAACATTGATATTGCTGGCCTGCAGGAGACTCGCCTCGCTGAGGAAGGGTCACTCAGGGAAAACAACTACACCTTTTTCTGGAAGGGTAGAGGGCAGGCAGAAAAAAGGCAACACGGGGTGGGCTTTGCAGTGAATAATTCGCTACTGGGAATGATTGAAATTCCAGCAGGAGGAAATGAAAGACTATTATCCCTGCGCTTGGCAACCTCTTGTGGGTTTGCCACCATTATTACTGCATATGCACCGACACTCGATTCCTCTGATGATGTGAAGGATTTGTTCTATGAGGAGTTAGACTCCGTGATCAAGGCAGTTCCAAAATCTGACTACATTTATATGCTCGGTGATTTCAATGCTCGTGTGGGCAAGGACTCGAGTTCATGGCCAGTGTGCCTTGGAAAATACAACATCGGTCGCATGAATGAAAATGGGCAAAGGCTGCTGGAGCATTGCACCAGTAATGACCTATGTATTACAAACTCTTTTTTTAAAACAAAAGAGATGCATAAGGTCACATGGAAACATCCAAGATCCGGCCATTGGCACCAGCTGGACTTCATCATCACACGGAGACAACATCTGAACCATATATCATTGACTCGTAGTTACCACAGTGCTGACTGTGATACGGATCATTCTTTGGTTGTTGCAAGGGTTAGACTGAGACCAAAGAGAATCTATACAGCTAAACACAAATCTAGTCCCAGGATTAATATTATTAACACTCATGATCCTGAAAAGTGCTTTCAGTTTCAACAGCAACTTGAAGACGCTTTCACTGATGCACCAGAAAATTGTACAGTAAATGAAAAGTGGGGTCAAATTAAGGAAACTCTTTATAAAACTGCCATAAGGGTTTACGGCACTGTGGATCATAAGAGGCAGGACTGGTTTGCGGCCAACAGAGATACTCTGCAGCCCTTGATTGATAAGAAGAAGAAAGCTCTCTTAAGAAACAAGGAAAGACCAACGCGTAACACTCTGAGTGAGCTAAGGCAAGCTAGGAAGGATGTGCAAAAGGCTGCCAGGCAGTGTGCAAATGATTATTGGATCAAGTTATGTGAGTCCATTCAAATCGCAAGTGATAAGGGAGACATAAGAAGCATGTATGAAGGAATAAAGAAAGCCTGTGGTCCAGTGATCAAAAGAAGTGCACCATTGAAAACCTTGACTGGAGAAGTCATCACTGATAAGAAACAGCAGATGGACAGATGGGTAGAGCACTATTTGGAGCTTTACTCAAGTGAGACCAAACTAGCGGATGATGCCCTCAACGCCATAGAGGCTCTACCAACTCTTGACCACCTGGACACACTTCCCACCATAACAGAAGTTAAGTGTGCTATAAATGAACTTGCATCTGGCAAGGCTCCACGGTAAGGATGGGATTCCAATAGAGGTTATCAGGAGTGGGCAAGACACACTCACTCTACAGATCCACCAGCTAATAGAGCTATGCTGGCGTGAAGGACAAGTCCCACAGGATTTCAAAGATTCAAACATCATAACACTGTACAAGAACAAGGGCGATCGGAGCGACTGCAACAACTATAGGGGTATCTCACTTCTGTGTATTGTTGGAAAAGTTTTTGCCAGAATTGTTCTTCGCAGACTTCAAGTCCTAGGAGATCAAGTCTACCCCGAATCACAGTGTGGCTTTCGACAGAACCGGTCTACCACTGATATGATATTCTCATTGCGACAAATGCAAGAAAAATGCCGTGAACAGAATCAACCACTGTTTATTGCCTTCATCGACCTCACAAAGGCATTTGATTTGGTCAGTCGTGAGGGTCTGTTCAAGGCACTAAAGAAGATTGGCTGCCCACCAACTCTTCTGTCCATTGTGGAATCGTTCCACACAGGCATGAAGGGTATAATCAAGTTTGATGGTGCAACTTCTGAAGAATTTGAAATCAAGAGTGGAGTTAAGCAAGGTTGTGTACTAGCTCCCACCCTCTTTGGAATATACTTTTCACTTCTACTGAAATATGCATTTCGTGATCAGGATGGTGGTATATACATTCACTCACGCTCAGATGGCGGCCTCTACAATGCTCAGAGATTGAAGGCTAAGACCAAAATTAGGAGGGTACTGATCAGAGAGTTGCTTTTTGCAGATGATGCTGCAGTTACGACCCACTCTGAGGAAGAATTGCAATGTCTACTATCTGCATTCTCCAATGCTTGTTCTGAATTTGGTTTAACAATTAGCAAAAAGAAGACACAGATTATGTCACAAGGTGCACATGGGGTACCATCAATCTTTATTGACGACGCCGAACTAGAGATAGTAGACCATTTTACATATCTAGGATCAGTGGTAAATAGCAAATTATCCCTAGATCAGGAAATCAACATCCGGATTGGTAAGGCAGCAACAACAATGAACAGGTTAAGAAAAAGAGTCTGGGAGAACAGGAAGCTTACTGCCAAAACAAAAGTCCTTGTCTATCAAGCCTGTGTCCTTAGTACTCTTCTCTATGGCAGTGAAACCTGGACAACTTACTCACACCAAGAGAACAATTTAAACAGCTTTCATATGCGGTGTCTGCGAAGAATTCTTGGTATTAAGTGGCAAGACAAAATCACAAATACTGAAGTATTGGAAAGATCAGGTTGTGTGACAGTTTATTCCATGCTCAGTCTTCGTAGACTTAGATGGATAGGACATCTTAGGAGGATGGATGATGGTAGAATACCAAAGGATATCTTTTTTGGTGAATTACAGATGGGTAAGAGATCTCAGGGTCGGCCTCTACTACGATACAAAGATGTGTGTAAGCGGGACATGATTGATACAGGCATTTATAATGCACATTGGGAGCAAGTCGCCGCTGAACGTGTTGCATGGAGGGCAAATATCAGAAATGGAATAAAGTCAAAGGAGAAAATTATTGCAGAAAAGTCACACACCAAGCGTTTGAGACGTAAGATGGTGCATGATGGTGGAAATGACCACGTGTTCACATGCACCCACTGTGAACGGACATTTACAGCGCAAATTGGCCTTATCAGTCACACTCGCTACCGCCATAGTTAAAAGTTATTATGCCTTTTTAAAGCACAAACTATCGTCTGTCAAGACGGCAAGGTGCCAACGAAATATTATCTCTCCACCGTCTTCTTGATCTACCTCGGGGTATGCGGTCATTTATTTCCTGAGTGTAAGCGAGTTTTGTTTCCCTATTGTCTTCCATTCTTTCTATATGCCCCAGCCATTGTAGTCTATTAGCCTTCATGATATCAATGATTAGCGGGGACTTAAACAGATCATAAATGTCTTTGTTACTTCTTCTTTTCCACACTCCACTTTGTGTATACCTAATGGGTCCAAAGATGCGTCTTAAAACTTTGTTCTCAAAGGTTTGTAACAAGGCTTCATCTCCTTTCGTTGTACTCCAGGTTTCAGAGCCATACAGCACAACTGGTCTTATCAATGTTTTGTATATTGTGATTTTGGTGTTACGAGATAGCGCATTTGATTTTAGTTGATGTTGTAGTGCATAGTATATCTTATTTCCAGAATTGATTCTAGTTTGTATTTCTTCCCTTATGATGTTGGAGCAGTTGAAGATTGTACCCAGGTATTTGTATGTTTCCGTTCTTTTAATGGTCATATTATCTATTTGTATGTGGCCAGAGTTTTTAGCCATTCCTTCTCTTGAAATTACCATATATTCTGTCTTATCTTGGTTGATAACCAGCCCCATCTGTTGGGCTTTTTCCTTTAAGTGAGTCAATATTTCCAATGTCTTTTGTTCATTTTCCCCTATAATATCTATATCATCTGCATAACCAAGCAGCTTGAATGTTCCTCCAATATCACATTCCTCCTTTATCTTCCTTACAACTTTCTCTAGAGCCAGATTGAAGAGTAGCGGCGATAGAGTCGGTAACTTACGGGGTATGTGAGCCGGCCGCTCAGAAAGCAATGGCAAACTACTGAGCGTAATCTTGCCCAGAAATCAACACATACAACTGAAAGATGCTGGTGTTGACAGCAATGTCCTGTAAAGGATACGAAAAAAAAATATTATAAGTATCTTCCATGCATAGTCTGGTCATGTTGATTAACTTCCTTAGTATTCCAAATTTCTGCATAGCATTCCATAGACTATTCCTATGGACACTATCATAAGCCTTTTTAAAATCCACAAAATGTTATGGAGATCTCTTTTATATTCCCAATTTTTCTCGGCTATTTGTCGTAAGATAAATATCTGATCTATTATTGATCTGTTTTGTCTAAAACCCGCCTGGTAGTCACCTAATATGTCTTCTGAATATGGTTTTAGTCTATTTAGTAATACTGCGGATAGTATCTTATAGCTTGTGGACAGTAGTGATATTCCTCTATAATTTCCACATTGGAACTTGTCTCCTTTCTTAAAGATAGGTATCAATAATGACTCTTTCCAGTCATGGAGTAATTCTTCTGTCCTCTACATTTTTATTATTTGTTCGTATAGCTTTAGATGTAATGCATGGCCACCAGCCTTCATAAATTCAGCAGCAATTCCATCAGCCCCTGTTGCCTTATGTTTTTAAGTCGTGTGATTACATATAGGATTTTTTCAAA
>JACEFZ010022163.1:0-70578 GCA_014155875.1 Cepaea nemoralis | reverse complement strand
TTAAAGCTAAAAATTCACTTTTGTAAATTTTAAACCCCTTTTAAAATTAGGAAAACTATGCCCCCCCCAAGGAAAAAAAAAAGGGAAACCAAAAAAAAGGGGTTCTGTAGCATCATTCCGCATATTACCAAATTCATCTTGTAATTTTTAAAGCTAAAATTAAGAAAATGTACGCTAATTTGTGAAATAGTAATTAATTAGCAAAATAATTAGCGGCCATTTTTACTTCCTAATTAGGTCACCAGACATCATATCAAAAAATAAATAACATGACCAGTCAGGCCTTGCAACCCTGATCGCAGTGATGTATGGTTGCTAAGATGTTCGTTTATAAACAAAACAGATAGTCTCAAAAAAACACCAAAATTTTGATAATCTGGGCCAGATTTTGACCAGGACGCAATAAAATCCTCCAGTGAGCACTCTTTTGTGAAAAGTTTAGTCCAAAGGTCACGACACTCAAATTTACATATCTCAGCTTAGAATTGAGATACACAACTCATTGAGGTACCGTTAGATTTGGTTTTTCAAGGCCTATCTATCTGTGGTTCTCCCAATAGTAAATGATCAATTTGAAAATCATGATCAGAAAGCCTAATAAATGTGAAGAGTTTCAACATTGCTGGTGTTTGCTGGCGTTAAAGAAAAAATATTTAGTGACATGGCCGTCATAACACAAAATTCAAGATTGCGGCGCCCATACAATAAACTACTGCGGGTCTGTATTTATTTATAATTAGAACTGGTAATTTAACTACTAAAATTAAACAGAATACAAGTGTAATTTGTAGCAGTAATGTATCCGTGTACTTGTATAATATTTCAGCATTTGATATGACTGAAAATAATTTTGAAAGCCAGTTTTCAGACCCGTCTGTAAACCTGTAAGTAGTGTAAGTGTAAGTAAGGAGTACTATTTTTCTAAGCAGCGCAGCAGTACATAGTTATTTAAATTTAAATACAGTACTATAAAATAAGTTATATGTTTTAAATAAGTTAGTATTTAATTATTAATTGCTCACTATTAGATACAGAACAGTGTAATTATAGAGCAGAAGTAGAAATCAATTTCAGTGAATATTTAATTATTTAATATTTTTATTTTTTATTATTTAATATTTTAATAATTAATTAACTGCTGCTTAATTTATGCAGCAGTTACAAATTTATTTACTTACATTAATGCATGATATTTAATCAACAAAAGAAAGCTGTTGCAATACATTTGGTACATTAAGACAATATGAGTACATTTTCATGAATTGTTCTTTCACTAACGACGAACATTTCACATGACATTTAATTAATATAAATGGGCAGCTATTTTTAACTATTAATTAGGTCACAGCACATCCTATCGAAGTCTTAAAAGTCGAGTGCATTTTTGTCAGAGACTCTGAGACTCTCGTACTTTGTATGATGCTTTCGCCAGGCCGCCATGCGGAAAGAGACCGAGCCATAAGGGGTAAAACCTGGTGCAATGAAGTTGATCCTCTCAACATTCTATCAAAAGAGGAATGTGACCTTTACTTTCCTGTTACCAAAATGCACAATAAAATATACATCTTACCAGGTTTGTTAGTAATGTGAAAGACTTTTAATGAATAATAAACAATTGGCGGCCATTTTTTATTGTTAATTAGGTCACAGCACATTCTATTGAAAAATAGATAATAAGTCAAGTTAGGTCTCGCCACCCCGGACACAATGCAATGATATATGGGTCTATGTTATCCATTTAAAATTAAACAAGCTACAGTAATAAAAAGCAGAATTTCTCAGCTTCCAATTTAATAAACCGCGATAAAATATCCCCTATCCCTTAGGACATAATTACACTTCCTGGTTTTAAATTAGGACACAAAAACATTCATAACTCCGCTTAGAATTAACGCACGCTCTTCTTTGGATTCGTCTTGTCAATCTGTATGATGTATCCAGCTGTTATGATTTCATAAGTAAAACTCCAATTTTGAAATATTGACCAAATTACTAATAAAACGTGTTTTGTAAATAGGATGCAGCGTGTGCAAACACCCTCCGGGCTTGCCACACCCACGGTTGCCCAGACTACCATGTGTGATTATACAGCTTTTAAACTCTACAGCAATACATGTAAAATTATTCATTTAAAGTTATCATATTACCCAAATAGGCACGCATGTTATATAAAGTTAAAAGGTTGTTAGTAGAGTTGATTCTGAAACATTCAATTCATACCAGAAAAGTAATTGGTCCATTTCAGCAAAACGCCTCCATGTTGGGTATCCATTACGGCTGCCTGTACTTTGGACCATAGAAAATCAACTAGAAAACTCTTTGAGGCCACTACGGCTCAACACGTCGACACAAGGAATGAAATGAAGTTGGACGCTTTTGGTATATGTTATAGTGTTATCGCCGGGTGCAAAGGATACGATGGGCAGAAAGGCGATAGATTAACATATTCCTAAACACACTGGCCATGTCTGGTGTATATCCATCCGTATACTATTTGGTAGGGGTGCTTGCATGTTTCAATTACCCGAAGATAAGAGCGGTAAATGCAGCTCTGGTGTGGTCTCCCGTATTGGACAGGGCAAGGGATAGGGACCAGGCGAAGGGGTACCAGACAGACAAACCTGCTGCCTTATTAGGTAGTCTTGGGACATCCAAAGGCTAGGAAAAGCAAACCCGAAAAAAAATGCCAGCTTGGGTGTACTGATCCACAGATTTGACGAAACGGAGCTAAGCAAAACTGTATTGCAAAATTGATACCACAAAGACATTGGAGAACATTGAACATCAGTTTGTTTTAAACATTATTCTATTGTATTTATGCAAAACAGGCTACCTTGGTGATCACAATATAATTATAAGACATGGAGTTCTATTACTGAGGTTCCTCGAGTCATCATCAACATTATGTTATGTGCCTTGCCATTTGGCATGGGCGTTCATGTCTGTCCACACATCTCGGTCCTTGGTGTTGTGAATCGGCTCTCCTGAGATATCCTTCCAAGCCACCGCCTCGTTCCATTTCTCGTGGTCTCCGCCTACATCTTCTCCCACTGATCTTTCCGGTGTGCGCAATGTTTTTCAACGTCTCTCTTCTCATTATATGACCCCCAATAATGATGTTTGTCGCTTTCTTATTGTAGTATATAATGTTCTGTTTACAGCATACAACAACAGTGAATGCATAGTGAGAGCAACTGGAGGACACCCAGAACCCTTCACCATAATAAGACCCCGAGTACGACAAGGTTGTGTCCTGTCCCCTCTCTTCTTTATAACATACATAGACAACCTATGTAAAGAAACCAGCCAAACAGAGACCGCAAGAACACTGCATGATGAGAACACACAAGAAGAACCATCTGCAAATCTAACCATTAGAGAAATCCTGTTTGCGGACGACCAAGCACTAATAGCAAAATCAAAAGCTGAATTACAAGACCCTATGAATAGTCTAAACGAAATGTGTAGGGAACATAACATGAAAATTAGCACAAGTAAAGCAGAGGTAATGACTATACATAAAGAAGAAAAACAGCAACAATTCACCTAAGCGAACATCCCTTGAAACAAGTAAAGAGTTTCAAGTACCTAGGAAGTATAATATCTTCAAATGGCAAATAAGAAGACGAGATCGAAAATAGGTGCAATAAGGCAAACCAACTCATTGGGCAAATGGCACCAATAATACTAAAGAACAAACATGTATCAATAACTACTAAGAAGGCACTTTATAACACAATCTTCCTACCAACTCTATGCTACCAACCAATACCAAACCTGAACAATGACAGAAAAAGAGAAAAGAAAAATCACAACAACAGAAATGAGATTCCTGAGAAGAATACTCAGTGTATCAAGAAGAGATAAGATCATAAATGAAGAAATCATGACTAAAGTGGGGGTTATAGCAGCACTAGGATTTATTAGAAAGCAGCAAGTCAAATGGTTTGGCCATGAAAGTAGTCAAGTAGGTTACCATTCAACGGCATACCACAACAAGCAATGATGTACAGACCAGATGGAAACAGGGGAAGAGGCCGACCACGTAAAGTTGGACGGAGGGAATAGCAGAGTTCATGGGAATATCGATAGGCCTACATGAGTCCCATAATCGGGCACTCTCACGATGTTTATACTTCACCTCGACACCGCAAGGTACAAGAGGAACATGATAAGATGAGATGAGATGAGAATGTTCTGTTTTCATTATCCTTTTCCAGGCAATCCTTGTTAGTTACTCTGACAGTCCAAGGTATTATAGCAACATTCGTCTCAGGAACCATTTTGTGATTTTTTAGCAAGTTTACGTTCAGTAGTTTGCCATTGCTTTTTGAACGACCGACATGCATACCAGTGAATTACAACCAACACAAGGCGGTCTGCTGCCAAATCGCTCGCAGTTGTGTTTGGAACGCGGTATGCGGGATTACGAATTACATTTGTAACACCTTCGCCGGGGAGTTACCGGGGGGGAGACCCACCCCCAAAAAAAACAAACCGAAACATGGTCAAACACAGGAACATTTGTTTTTGATATTTGTGAGGGGTTCCGGACTATACAGGAAACAATTATAGCAGCACTAGTGGATCTTGAGGACGCATATAACATTATAACAGAATCGGAGTCTCTTAATGCACACTTGTGGAGATAGGTGTGTGTGTGTTAGTCCCTGGGAGTTTAATTGAATAACAGTTACCCTGCACTCTCATCAGGTTGCTCTCCGCCTAGGTTAATGGACCTCGGAGGCGTGCATTATTAATATATAATATATTACCCATGGATTGCCAGAAGGATCTGTAATATCGTCTGTACTATTCAATGTATACACAAGCAAGATTGCAAGCATTGAAGCAGTCAGGTGATTGGAATGACGCTGACATTTGCAGATGATGTCCTTGCGTGTAGGCAGGGGAAAGGCAGGATGCAAATACTATCTATAGCAAGAGAAATAAATAAAGTGATCGACTGGTGTACAGAGATTGGCAGTGTCATTAACCCAGATTATAAATAAATATACACGAAATGTTTGGCGCGCATAGAAGTAGGGGTAAGAATTAGAGTGGAGGACGCACTAGACAACATAACAATTTAACGTTATAGTTATAGTAAATGACAGTTTTGACAGTTACCGACCGGGATTCGAACCTGTCACCTCTTTAAAAAAAAGTGTCTTCATTAGCCAAGTCTGCCATCCACATGAACCCACAACTATGGACTATGGACAGAATTCGTATCTAACCAATGAAATAGCACCATAGGTCCGAATTTTATATTAGACCAGCATAAGTCAAATACCAAACGCACAAACACATCAGACCGCAATGCTGTGTCCAGTGTAGTAACGAACATCTTGAGACCTATGGTGGTATATAATACAAACACCCCCTCCCTTCCCCCTCCACACATACACATACATAATCCAGTCTTATTATCCAAGGTTTTCCTCCGAAGTCAGAGAGTGTTTGCCTGTACGGCGAGGAACCACCAGTCTGCACACCAATAAGCCAGACATGGGACAACGGATACTCACGCAAAACTCAGGTCCTGTATGACATCACACTGATGTTGGACAACAGGATGCCTTCATCCGACATACAGGACTTCGCGTCGGAGCTCAAGCCAACGAACACAAGCAAGCAAGCAAGCAAGCATTATCCAAGGTTTAACTATTTGGCCAATTGTGTTCTTATAAAGCTGACCAATTCCACTTTCCGTGTTTGTTGATATGCTCATTGGATTTTACTTCTTCACTGCAGATCACCATCATCATCTTCCACTTTTGCCGTCAAGCGTCGTGGGAAGGAATAATTGGCGTTCCAGTGCCCATTGGGTGACACTGGACAGTGTCATTCCATGTTATTGTACAATGTATTTGATGTCGTCAATCCATTTTCTTTTCGGGCGTCTTCTTGCTCTCGAGGCAGGTGTAAGACCAGTGCTGGTAATTGATAGTGTTGCATTCTAACGAGATGGCCAAACCATTTGATCTTTTGTCTTTCAATAAATGTTGCACAAAGTGTTGATCCCACTGTCTGTCTGATAACATTTCTTACTCGGTCTCTGATTGTTAAATTGGCAGCTCTCCTCAGGCATCTCATCTCGAAAGGTGTTGATTTTGCGTTAGTGTGATATGGATAATGTCCAAGACTGAGATTGGTAGCAAAGGGTTTGAGTGAATATGCTGTTTATTATTTGTCGTTTTGCGGACATAGATATATTTAGATGTTTCAGTATGGGTGATAGTTTATAAATAAGAGCACTTGCCTTTTGACATCATTTGTTTTTTCAATTTCTCTCTTCGATCTGCCATCTTCTGTGATCATACTTCCAAGGCATTTGACTTCTTTAACTTGCTTCAGAGATGTGTTATTTATCTGTATACTTAGTGGACCAGGAGATCTGCTAATTTGCATTACTTCGGTTTTGGCTGTATTTATACTCATATTGTATCTGTTGCATTTTGAACTCAGATTGTTAATATGATTTTGCAGTCTGCCCTAATCGCTATAAAACAGGCACTGATCGTCTGCAAATAGAAGTTCATTCATTACGCGTGAATCTGTTGTTTCATCTGAAGTAAAGAGTTCAACATTGTCTGAATCTGTTTGTCGTGAAATACTGAGCGTTAATGATTCCCAGATGGACGACTATATACACCGACTAACCAGGTAGGAGAAGGGTTAACCAACAAAGGAGTGACCAGGCGCATGTGTTTATAGGTCAAGACACAGAAGGGGCCGGCTAACCGCACAGGTAAACGGTCGAGTGGAAAAATTGGTTTGCGACTAAAGCAGAGAGATTATTGGACAGCATATTGCAGTATGGATGTGAAACGGTTCAGAGCTGTAATTTTCCACTAACAATGATAATGCAGTCTGGATGTGAGGTGTCCAGCAATGTCAAGGACTATGCGGCAAAAATGACCGATATAAAGAGGGTCAATTCTTTGTGTAAGTTTAGTGTGTGTTCCAAACTGACCTGAAGGAGATATGTTCTTGAGTGGGAATAGAAATACACGTCCCTAATGATGGAAAGAGGGGATAATAGTGTGTTATTCGCTAAGTGTTATTTCGATTCCAGGAACATAGATGCCTAAATAAGGTATAAATATATTAGATATAGTTTAGCATAGGAATATAGATGTGAATGAATAGCATTTACCATTGCTTTCTATTAGTAGATAGTTTAGACTTTGGTGAATTCATATGTCTTATGCGGGTGTTCACTTCGGAAGCCTTGTCATTATGGCTGGAGAAGGACACTTGCATAAGTAGTAGTAAGGGGCGGACGCTTATCACTGGATTTGTTATACTTTTCCAGGTTCCACTCTCCTAGTGAAAGCAGAGAAGAGATGAAGAGGAATACCCTTGAACAAATAAAGTACTTACATGGAACCAAACAGAATATGAACATATTTACGATGAAGAAAGAAATAAGTTAAATAAAATACAGAACACTGTATGCTCAAACGAATATACCACAAAACCCTTAAAAGGAAAGGATGTTAAACTGTGGCAAGCAGGGATACTTACAACTACATACGTATTGTAAGAATAAAGAAGAAATAAGAGACAAGCCAAACAGTAATAGTAATCAAAGACTATAGGAAGAACTGTGGCGATGTGGTGGTTTTTCGATGTTGGATACTTACCGTCATGAAACAGATTCAGGAGCATTCATAAACTTACGGGACTTTTATTACGGTACCTTGACTCTGTGGTGAACAGTTTTTTTGTTTCAAACAATCACGGATTTACCATTAGATGCAAGCATACGGATCATCCGGGTGAGCTCTGTCCTGTTTGATGTGCTGTCCTGTGATCTTGAAGAATGAAAGGGCGAGAAGCAACAACGCTGATAGACATTCAGAGTTCATATCTGGCAACCACACTAGAAGAACATACCAACTACATAGACAATATCCATACATACACCAGACATAGTTTTTTATAATAAATCTTTTATCTTATCGTTGAAAGGAACTGTTGTCGGAGTATGTGTTGAGGGAATAATAGAGAGAGTGAAAGAAATAGATATATGGAAGGGAAGACAGAAGAGAGGAGTGTAGACCAAAGTCAGTCAATAATCCCAACAGATAATAAGTTTAAAGATGTGCTTGTTGAGTCCAGTCTCCTCTCGGGAATTTAACAGGACACTGTTCTGTCAAGGTTTGCTTCTTTGAATATTCTGTCTACGTAGATATTAAATAGCATAGGAGAGAGCACACATCTCTGTCTCACTCCTGTATTGACTGTGAACATATCCGATATACCTTTTTGTGTTCTTATTGCACTTTGGCTCGAGTGGTTATGGCTGCGCTGTTTTCTAGCAGTTGTTCTTGTATCCCGTAGCCTCCAAAGATGGTCCATAATTTGTATCTGCCTACTCTATCGGAAGTCTTTTTCCTGATCTTCAAACACAATATTCTGCGTATCACTATATTCAATGGTGTTTTCACATATTTGTCTAAGTGTGAATAGTGCATCAGTGTGACTTTCACCTTTCCCGAAACAAAATTGTACTTTGCTTAACTGTTGTGCAACTATTGCCATTACTCATTACTATTGCCATTGCTCTAGTCTAGCTCTTTGTTCAATAGTTTTGCATACATGTTCCCTATACGACCCAGGAGTAATACACCTCGGTATGTTTCGCACTCTCTCATATTGCCTTTCTTTTTTCATATTACTACTTTTACTACGTGTTGCCAATCGCCTGGAACTTTTCTTTCTTCCATGCTTTATTTATTAAACAGTCGTGTCAGCCATTTAACTCATGTTTTCCCCACAGGTTGAATAGCTTTTGTGGTTATTCCATATGGACCCGGTGACTGCAGATCAAACCATTTAAATTCACAAAAGCTAAAAGACCTGATATTTAACCAGATTTATACTGTAAGTTCCGCACATTTCATTAAGTGGGGGTGGGGTGGGGGTGGGGGGGGGGGGGGAGATGTAACCTTTTCATGCAAATTTATTTGGCTTCTCTTTATAGTAACGTTTGGCCCAGGGTTGCCATTCTAGATATTTTATATCCAGATCTAGAGGTTTTTGCCGGCATCTGGATACCGTTTTCTGACGTTTGGATGCTGGATGCAATTCTAGATACTTTTCATTTGAAGTTGAATATTTCGGATACTTTCTATATTTTACTTTTCTTTCAGTGCTTACTGTATGTGTTATATATTATGGCAACAGCAAAGACAAAGTGGTTTCTACATTTCTTGGACTAGTTCACTTGGAAGAGTGTGATGCAGAAAGTATAGTTCAGGCACTGAAGAAACTTTTGGTCAGTAAACATTTAAACTTGAAGAATTTGGCTGTAATTGGAACCGATAATGCATCGGTAATGGTCGGTATCAACCATAGCGTTTATGCAAAATTGAAGGAAAATATCCCATCTATAATCCTCATAAAATGTGCGTGTTCATTCCTTGCAGATAACATTCTCACATGCCTCATCAGAATGTTTACCAAGGAATTTGGAATTCTTATTGCTGAAACACATAACTGGTTCTCCAAATCATCTGCCAGACAACAGCAATATAATAATTTATATAAAGCATTAAATGATAGTTCCTCACCACTGAAAAGTCTGTCATATTGCAAAACTAGATGGTTATCAATTCAACCAGCTGTTGAAGTAATTGTGAACCAATGGTTGCAGTTGAAGACAAACTTCGAAATAACAAGACAAAGTGAAAAGTGCTACAGCTGAAATACTATAGGGAATATACAGTGATGAAAAAAAAAAATTGGCATTCCTTCTCTGTTTACAACCCATTTTAAGTGAAGTGCAAAAAGTTAATAAACTGTTTGAATCTCAAATTGTTGATAAAGTTAAATTACTTGACGATCTCACTGTGCTATTTCAATCAATTGGTAAAAGAAATATTGTCAACTTCTAAAGCTGACTTGTTCACTTGCACTATAGAGAGCTATTTGGCTCCTAAGCCATACCTGGGATACCAAATGGAATAAAAAATTAATGGTTTAAAAACAAAAGGACTGTTAACAGTAAATGAAGAGAACAACTTAAGAAAGCGCTGTCAAGATTTTCTTCTCTCATTATTCAAGCAATTGAAGCAGAGACTTCCTGAAAATTTAGATGTATTGAAAAATATTTTACTCTTTTCTGTTAACAACATACATCAGCCAGTAAAGGACATATCAAAATATTGTCAAGTTATGACATTTTTAAGGGCGACTGGACATATACTGGTCAATTTGGTGTGAAATCTTGGTGCTCAGATGTTGGGAGTAGAGTTTGGTTTACAGTGTCAGGATGAAAGGATGGGTGCAGATGGGATCAGGCTTTCAGGGTCTGGGTGTAAGGACAAATATGGACTTGAAAGGGGACAAATATGGACTTGAAAGGGGTCAAAAGAGGTCAGGGTGTGAGGATGGGTATGAATGGTACCTGTCTGGGTGGGGTGAGATTTGCAACATGAGGGCGTCAGGATTGTTTTGGCGTCAGAGGAGGGGTTGGATTGTAAAGATAGACATATGTTAGAGGTGCGGAGTGGACTTATAGGGGTATGGTCAGTAAGTTTGTTGCATTTCCTTTACAGGAAGTCACAGTCAACCCCAGTATTTTGTGGCTGTCTCTGGTTTTTTGGCAAATTTACGTTCAGTAGTGTGCCATTGCATTCGTAACCCCTAATAACTGTGTAACGGCTGCTATTTTAAAGAAATGAAATTATTATACACTTAGATATGCAACTAACTTTTGTTGTTGTTCACCCTTATAAAATATACTAAAGTATAAGAAAATAGTTGGCTTATAAGTAAAAGTAAGTAAAGGACCCATTTTACACATCTTGTGGTGCAGTTGGTATGCGGAGCTAGCCCCAGGGTCAGTGTGATATTGACATCTCCCCTTGAGAACCAGTTGGTCTAAAAACGGGCTTTAACCATATGTCCAGAATGCCTCAAGATATGTAAAAGGGTCCTCTGGATTATTTGGAAGCTGGTCCTGCCTTGACAACATTGTTAGGGAAAGAAAGCCACTTGTGGGTAGAAGTCCTGCAGCTCGGACTTAAATCTGTCTATAGGAAGACAACATGATACAAATGTATGCCGAAGCCAGACACACTGACCTCTGAGTTAAAAGAAATACATAACTAGGTGTAATTCATTACCGATGAAAAAGGAACAAAGAAGTGCTCTCCACACATTTCTCTTTTTCTTGTTAATTTCATACCTCTCCTATTAAGTAACGAAAACTGAAGGTTACATGAGTAACTTTACAATGTTAATTTCAAGTTCCTGTCTAATGATTTATTCAGTTTCATAAATCCAAACTTATTTCAGTGTTTACATTCTTTCTCAGCACCATCAGAAAATTGACAGCAATTGTTGTGTCAGAAGTTGATCCTGCTACAGACAGAATCATATTTTTTCACTTACACCCAGGCATCATATACAGAAACTGTAAAAATGGATAAATTATCTGTAGGATGACAGAAATATGTCAATTACAAATTCAAACCTAGAATGGTACTGTGAATTTCTGCATTTTCATGTGTAGAGTGTCTTTAATTCTGTAATATCTGGTGTCCACCATTATGCTGGTCAGCCCTTGCCACTTCTTCCAGAAACTGTGTCTTCCACTACTGTTCTTTTGAAATGACTGTGATGTTTGATGTGACCAAAGAATTTTAATGGTACTGTTTTTGAGCCAGTTTGCTTTGATGTTCAGACTGGTGGAATGTCAGCATTTAAACATATTTTTAGGTTGACTGTAATCTAAGAATATGTCACACTTATGTTCAAAAGCCCTGATATTCTACTTCAATGTTTGTGAAGTGGTCCATGATTTACAGTTCTATGTTGCCACAAGAAAGATGTATTTACTCAACGTTGTTACTATTATTTGTTTTCTGGTATTGTGTCATAGATTCTTCAAGTTGTTTAACCTCTGCATAGATACAGTGAGTTTTGTCTCTGACTGTTTCAGAACAATCCTCATTGTTGTTAACTATTAAACCAAGGCATCTATGAAGTTTGTGAGATTTTCAATTTCTTCCTTGTTGATTGTAATTTTTGCTTGATATGTAGTTTTGTCTATGAACATTATCATTAATTTTATTTTAATAGTCAGGAAAGCAAGTTTTATCTTCTCTGTCTTTTAACAGACATAATTAACTGTTCTGATCATGTTCACTGTAAAGAAAACTATATTATATGCATATCTTGAGTTCTGGTATTGGATTTCCGTCAATTATGAATGGATCAGAATTGTCAGATTTAATTATCATTATTTCTTATTACATTTTCTGCGTAGATATTGAATGGGCACGTGGAGAGAATACAAGTCTGATTTACTCTTACCCTTTGCACTTGTGATACATTGTTTTCAAATAACTGGATCAAATGTGTCTCTCAAGATGTTCGATAGTTTCTGATGTTGAACAGTCGAAGCAGAGAAATGGAGAGATAAAATCTAAAATTAACAAGGAACAATTTCAAAGATTAGAAAACACCTCGACCAAGCACATCGGAATCAAGCTTTAGAATGTGAACAGACTGTAGCAGATCCAGATGTCAGAATGAAAATAGGTCTTGCAGTTATGTGTCCATCAATTTTGAGAAGGTAAACAATGAAACAAATCCTCCAAGACCCTCTGCTCTAGGAGAGAGGAGCAGAATGATGATGTAGCCTTATCCAATTTATTGTAGTGAAAGATAATCTGATGATAAAAGAAACCTGAAACAACTTTAGGATAGTAAGTAAAGTAAACACCCTTTAACACACCTAAAAGTGCATTTGGGCATATGGTGCTAAACGCATATTTTTATAGCCCAAATGGCGCTCAGTGAGTTATGTGGTCAGTATCACACTGGCCATCATTACTTCCCAAAACATTTCCAGACATGTATTTTAGACTGGATAAATCTAGAGCACAGGTCATTTATTTTAAAAAGTTGAACCTGACATAAGAGAGGTAGGAGTGATTATTTAAGAATGAAAAAGATGCAGTTGTGGTAACATCTCTTTCATGTATTAACACACATGGTAATTTATTGTGTATGCTTTACTTTTCCTTAGTGCTTCTCTGGAATCTTATTTTACAGTCTGTATGGTTTAATTATTTTCAGTAATAGGTAAACACTTGAGTTTTGTTTTATCCTTTTAGTAATCTTTCAATGATGAATATACAGTTCCCTGAACTGTTAAATATGGATGGCAACATCAAGCTGAAGTCGCTGCTGCCGGACAATTACATTCCAGAAGTTGCTGATGTAAGTATGATAGTTTTGTTGAGTTTGAAAACAGAATTTCAGTTTTGATGAAGGAAAACTATGTTATACATATCGAGGTAAAGTGAATATCATGGCAGATGCTGCCATAGTGGTGTGAATCATAGATCTTTATATATATTATATGGTTTATAAGTGTTGTAGAGTTAAATGAGTTGAATCATCTTGCTGCCTTTCTTTGGCAGAAAAATCTCTCATGTCAATTTTAAGGGGTTGGTTGACCAGATGCCATATCAATGGGATATAAATTCAGCAAACTACTGAGGATTGAACCATGGACCACTGGTTATTAGTCAGTGCACTAATCACTAATTTTGTTTAATTTTTCATATATCCTTTTACAAGATATTGCAGTCAACACCAGCATTTTTCAGCTGCTGTTGATGTCTTGGCAAGGTTTACTTTCAGTAGTTTGCCATTGCTTTCTGAACAACCAGCTCACATACCTCCGTAAGTAACCATCGTAACGTGATCTGCTGCCACATCTCACGCAGCTGTGTTTCGTACGTGGGTATACAGGATTACGAACAACATCCTTAACCCCTTCGCCAGGGAGACTGGTAATCACTAAATTCTTCTTCTTCTTCTTCTTCTTCTTCTTCTTCTTCTTCTTCTTCTTCTTCTTCTTCTTCTTCTTCTTCTTCTTCTTCTTCTTCTTCTTCTTCTTCTTCTTCTTCTTCTTCAGCGTTCCGAGCCATTGATGTTCTTTGCTGCAGATACAATCCGTCTCCATTCGTCTCTCTGGTTGACCTTCCCTTGCCAGTCATTGATTCCAAGTACTTGTAGGTCTGTATATATATTATCTCTCCACCGTCTTCTTGGTCTACCTCGGGGTCACTAAATTGCCACTGTAAATTTCAGTTTATATTGTAAATCAAATCACACTCTTTTGGAGTGTGAAGCACTGGCAATGCCATTACACTTTCTTGTAATGACGTTAATTGACCAGCTCATTTTATTGTCCTGGCTAAAACTCAGTTATGGGTTGACTGGGTATTATAATAGTCTTAAAACTAGGTTATGGAATTTGACAAGAACGCTCTCTGTCAGTTGGATAAAGATAATTGCAAGCTTAACAGTAACTAACTTCTTTGCTACATGGTTTAAGAATTACCTCAGAGCTTTTACTTTGTTTTAGAGTGTCACACAGCACTATATTGTTAAAAGACATTTTAAATAGTAATTCTTAAGGAGAAATGGATGTTGCTAAAAGGATAAGAGTACTTGCTCTTTAACTTCCAGTTTGCTGATGATGGGGTAGGGGGTTCAATCCCTACACTTGCATTAAATTTGATTTAAAAGGTTGTCATCTCGTTCAGCAAGCAGTGGCAAACTAGTTGTTGCATATCCTTTTCAGAACATAGCAGTCAACCCCAGCATTTTTTGGCTGTTCGTGATTCCTGGGCAAGTTTACGTACAGTAGTTTGCCATTGCTTTCTGAACTGCGTCCATAACCCCTTTGCCATGGAGCCGGTAGTTGCAAACTCAATCACTCAATTAATCATGTGCCATGCCAGAAAGCGTGGGCGGTCATGACTCGCCATTTCACTCGATCACCAGAGTCGTGAATCACCTCAGTGTTCCTGTCTCAACCATGCCATGTGGCCAAGCCTTTCAGGTATTTACTTCTCGGTCTTCCCCTTGGTCTGTTCCCTTCGATCTTGCCAGTTGTCACTAAGTTCTCCAATCCATTTCTTCTCATAACATGTCCAAACAATTTTGACTGCGTACGTCTAATTTCTCTAATCAATTTACGATTTTCATTTGTCTCCTGTAGTACTTGGTCATTGGTTTTTCTGTCTGTCCATGGTAAACTACTATCTGTCCAGTTGCAAACTACTGAGCATAAAATTGTCTAGATTACAACGTCCTGGAAAAGGACATGCAAATTTCTAGAGGTCTTTGTGGCCGCGAGGATTAATGTGTTTGCACTTAAACTTCTGATGTGCTGATGCCAGGGTGTGGAATGCAGTGTTGACTTTTCATTCAGAAGGCAATGGAAAATTACTGAACATAAAATTACCTAGCAAATCAACCTGGGGTTGGGTTTGAGCACAACATCCTGCAAAGAACATAAACATTTTTTTGCCCCTAAGGGTTCTTTTAATGGAACTCTGAATAATAAATCACTGTATGTGGATCTAGTTTTCATATTTTATTCCAAATAGCTAAGTGTAGAACCAGTCGTACAAAAAATGACGTGTTTTAGTCTCTGAATATAATCAGTAATCAAACTTTGCTAAAACACTTCTAGAGCTACAGGAAGGGAGGAATTGAAAACACTGGATGATATTTAGCCATGCATTACAAGGTCCATAGAGAAGGGAAAGTTTAGTAATAGTTACAGAGTTTAGCAACAGATTAAAATATTAACTACCATGTCATAAGAGATTATGGGGAGTTGGCATAGGACTGGCAATCTCATTCCGTAGAAAACCTTTGCTGCATGATCCAGCCAACTGTGGACAAGTTGTCAGAAAAGAAGAGAAAGAAACAATTTCAGATGAATGGAGGCTCTTCTAGCAGGAGGTGAATGATGCAATGTGGAGTCTGAAATGTCGATCTATCTTTTTGTACCTTGGAAAATCTCCAGAATTGACACTTGGAATGTATAACCCTGTAGAAACTGCAAAATAAATATAGGAAGACCTAAAGCACACAATGTGAAGGAAATAGAGATGATTAATATGGGAACGAACTATAATAGATAGAAGAGAATATGATTCCCCCGTGTAAGACGGTTGAGGGACTATGCTTCATTAGGGGATAAATGACAGAAGAAGAGGAAATGATATTTATTAGTTATAATGAAGACTATGAATAATTATTTATTCTGTAACTACAGATATTAGAACTGCTTGTTTGTCTCAGTACGGGAAGTTGATCCATTACTTGAAGTTTAGAACATTCATTGTAATTTTATTTGCTTTTTTTTCTTAGAATTGGTGTAGCTTGTTCTTTGAACACATCTTAATTCATCATAACTTCATGCTATTGGACAAGGAATTACAATTAAACAGAAATGTATCCACAGAAAACTAGAAATAAATGTGTTTAGAATGCACAAATAACAGCTAAAATTATAGCAACACCTCTTGTTCAAATATATAAATAGAATAATCCTTACACAGTATGTTTGAAAAAAAAAAAAAGACAACCGGTAGTTAATGTGGTAATTGTGGCAAGTCAGATGTTTCTTCATCTTATAGTCCAAGCCCTGTGGCATTGGCTGCCATGTTTGTCTACAGCCTTCTGTCTCGTGTATTGACAGTAATATCTGTGCAGCTATTGCACAATTCCTCACTAATCTGCTGATAGTCTGTGATTTACTTTGTACATCAGGATTGACTCAGTATAGCTCTTAAGTACTCTCTTTCTCACCTTGATTGATATAGTGTACATAATATTTATTTTGTGAAATTCTGCTTTTTCTTGGGCTATTCTACTATAAAACTTCTTCCTTCTATTGTTAGAGGCAATGATATTATAAGGGCAAGGCAGCTGTATACATTTGTAAACACTTGTCTGTGAACATAATAATGTATACTTAGATTTAAAGATTGAGCACATCCCACAACTGGCAAGGCTGATTGTATTCCGGTATGAACCTAAGGCCTTGTCCACGTCAATTTGGAAGCACTATACTCGAGTTTCGCTCTTGTTTGAGCTCGTCAGTAGTGCATATTCTTGACCGGACTCGGAAACAAACCCCGGATCATTGGCGTGTGACTCAGGTGTGTAACCACTAGACTATGCGGTACACTTGACGCAACCAAATTCTCACACTAGAATATCACAACATCACCCATCGTAGGTTATAGCTCAAAATTTGCCCGGTCGCCGCGATTGACATCCGTCATTTGATGTGGCCCCGAATGATCAGGTCTTCTCGGCTGGCAAGGCACACCATGCCACCTAAGTCCAGCGAGCACTTAAATGCTATAAATGTTTTTGTGAGTTGGCTTTCTGTTAAAATTTAGCTTGGGTATAATATATAAGTGCAGGTCCGCATGGCTGAATGGATAAGAATGCGTGTTCTTAAACATCTGGTGTGCTGATCCGAGGTAAGCGGTTCAACCCTTACGCCGTACAGCTGGACTAAAATGTTGACTTATCGTCCTTGACTTGGGGACATTAATTTCAAGTACTGCTGAAGTCGGAGTGGGTTTGCCTGATGGCGAAGGACACTGTTAATAAGGAAAGTTAACCCACACGCAATATTCAGTCCATCACTACTATAAATAGTGTGTATGGACTATGCTTGACTTCAAAGCGAGCGAACGACCCCCAAACAAATCCTATTAAGCGAACTCTTCTGATTTCCAGTTGCCATGGGTTTTTACAAACTTGAACAACGTGTACACTGATCAATTGGTTTTCTAAAATACCTTTTCTCAGGATCAGGAGATGGATTTTGCGCTAAATGACCGAGTAGTGCCTTTATTGGAAGACTTGGAGTTGGAACTAATTAATACAGCCCTTCATCCTGATGTTTGTGAAAAGGAGAGTTTCCAAGACATTCCTTCTGTGGAAGTGAATAAGAGAGACAAGAAGAGTGAAACAGAGGTAAGATTAGACAATAAAAGAACTACATAGATATCCACAAATGGTATTGTAACCCAAAAGGTACACATTTTCCAGTGGTGTTTTTTAAAAAGTGTCTCAAAACCATGTATGCAGCAACACAGTATACTTAAAATTGAAGTCATACTTGTGACTTTCGGTGATGCATTAATGATGAAAATGGGTATACTCCAGTTGTCACACTATTTTGAGTAACTTTACTGCAAGTCTGAAAACAAAAATAATTCACAGCTTAAACATTTACTGGGCAGACGCTTGTCCATTTTCTAGCCCTGAACGGGCAAGATTTTTTCAGGTTCGGTAAAATTTCGGGTTACGTTAGTAAAAACATCACATATAAGGTGTTAGTCAACTGATTTTAGTTAAATAAACAACACAATGACGGGAAAAGCATGCAGAATATATTACTCACGTGAATGTTGCTGGTAATCCATACGTGAACACACATTTACAAAATACAACATTCTTTGCGATTGTCAGTCATCTATACAGCAATTTACAAACACATTTTCAGAATCATAATAACTTTCTTTAAAGTCCGACTCACGACTGCTAACACAAAGTAACGCTGATAACTGATATCTAGCTCCGATTAATAGTAAACTTTGTGCACTTCAATGTCACTTAAATTGAACCCAGCGAAAACTCCGCTATCACTTGAAGAATGTCAAAATCCATTTTGAAAAACAGCGTAAAAACCCCGAAAACTATTTTTAAAAATCCGATCAAATTCAAAGTACGCGCAAGTACATGCTTGCAAATGGCGGCCACATTGTCAAGCTATCGGGAAAACCAAAAGTAGACAATCGGAAATCTTCGAAAGCCGCGAGATCGTGTTTTTATAACACTTAGTATTAACGGGCGGTTTCAGACGGTTTGCTCGTTTGGGAGTATGGACAGATTTAGACGCTATGCCCGGTAAAGGGTTAATACCTGTGTATATTTATTTAAGCAGCTGGAAAATGTAAATAATAAGAGACGGTTGTGTATTAATTTAAGAGCATCTGGAAACTGACTTAACAAAATTAGGTAACGCATAGGTATCTGAAAACCCACAGTGACAAGTGGTGTTTACAGATTGAAGGTGTGTAATTAATCATGGGAAAGTCAGCAGAGAAGGTAGAACATATTTTCCCATTTTATTTGTAAAATTGGTAAGCTAAAATAAGCTTAAGATACCACTAGCAGTTTTTAGTAAATAAAAATACCTACTTTACCTTGGTCACAGAACAAAGGATCTCAGTGGTCATTAATAGAAGGTTAGAATGAAGTAACTAAGGAAGTAAGATGAAGTTCGGCAAAACTCAAACAATAAATGTGTGCACAAGAGAAAATAAAAAAAAATGAACCAAAAAAACAAAAACAAATAGCAAATAACATTACTTGTCACCAAGATTAAGAACATAGTTGAACAGAAGCACAACTTTATAGTGAATAAAAAATACATAATAAAATTGACGATTCATCAATCATCAAGTGCCATACATAATCAGTAATATTCTTTGCATGGAATTTCAAATATTAATACAAATGATTCCTTGCTGTCAAGAATAGAAAACAAAATATCTGGAAAATATCAAGAATAGAAGATGTAAGATTAACTACTCCAAATGAAGATTTAATTATCTTCATTCTATTATCCTGTGTTTTGCCACTGGATCACTTCTCTCTCTATAATTAAGTGTAATTAATGAGAGAATTCAAAGAGAAGCCAAGAATACTAATCGGAGGTTATAATATAAACAATCTATATTATGCAGATGACACAGTATTGATGGCAGAAAATGCAAGAGGCAAGGGAGATCACAGCAAAGAAAAAAATTAGAGGAATGCATAAAATACTAACATTTAAAAACGATTACTATATAATAATAATAATACTGATACATTTGATACAATGGCAGTAGAAAAAATAATGGATAAATAAAATAAAGATTAAACATTACTCCGGGGCGCATTGAAAGTTATGAAATACTTAAAGTCACCTTGAGGCATATGTGTATATGGTACTATCCCCCATATTTTTTGTAAACCCATCAGCACTGTACAGGTGATGTGAATATCACACAAGCTACCTTTACCTCCCGGAACATTTTCTGCAACCCATTTTAGGCTGGGTCGACCTTGGAGTCCAGGTCATTTAAACAATTGCCTCAGTGGGATTCAAACACATTGATATTTCCCATGGTAATCACAGTGTCATTGATATCTCCTATGATAATCACAGTGTCATTGATATCTCCCATGATAATCACAGTGTCATTGATATCTCCTATGATAATTACACTGTCATTGATATTTCCCAAGGTAATCACAGTGTCATTGATATCTCCCATGATAATTACACTGTCATTGATATCTCCCATGATAATCACAGGGTCATTGATATCTCCCATGATAATCACATTGTCATTGATATCTCCCATGATAATTACACTGACATTGATATCTCCCATGATAATTACACTGTCATTTATATCTCCCATGATAATTACACTGTCATTGATTCTCACATGATAATCACAGGGTCATTGATATCTCCCATGAAAATTACACTAATTGATATCTCCCATGATAATTACACTGTCATTGATATCTCCCATGAAAATTACACTGTCATTGATATCTCCCATGATAATCACATTGTCATTGATATCTCCCATGATAATTACACTGTCATTGATATCTCCCATGATAATTACACTGTCATTTATATCTCCCATGATAATTACACTGTCATTGATTCTCACATGATAATCACAGGGTCATTGATATCTCCCATGATAATTACAGTGTCATTGATATCTCCCATGATAATTACACTGTCATTGATATCTCCCATGATAATTACACTGTCATTGATATCTCCCATGATAATCACAGTGTCATTGATATCTTCCATGATAATCACAGTGTCATTGATATCTCCCATGATAATTACACTGTCATTGATATCTCCCATGATAATCACAGTGTCATTGATATCTCCCATGATAATCACAGTGTCATTGATATCTCCCATGATAATTACACTGTCATTGATATCTCCCATGATAATTACACTGTCATTGATATCTCCCATGATAATCACAGTGTCATTGATATCTTCCATGATAATCACAGTGTCATTGATATCTCCCATGATAATTACACTCATTGATACCTCCCATGATAATTACACTCATTGATACCTCCCATGATAATTACACTGTCATTGATATCTCCCATGATAATCACAGTCATTGATATCTCCCATGATAATTACACTGTCATTGATATCTCCCATGATAATTACACTGTCATTGATATCTCCCATGATAATTACACTTTCATTGATATCTCCCATGATAATCACAGTGTCATTGATATCTCCCATGATAATTGCACTGTCATTGATATCTCCCATGATAATTGCACTGTCATTGATATCTCCCATGATAGTTACACTGTCATCGATATCTCCCATGATAATTACACTGTCATCGATATCTCCCATGAAAATTACACTGTCATCGATATCTCCCATGAAAATTACACTGTCACTGATATCTCCCATGATAATAAGCTGGTCAAGTTAGAACGGCCAAAGACATCCCAGTAAGTCCTCAAGAGAAAACTGGGGCAGACCATGGGTATTCCCCGCCATCCAATGAGGCTTCCATAATTGCAGAGCCGATACAGTGCTTTATTACTGGACTCACCCAAGGAATCGTCACGTCCTGCACATGGCTGCTTAGCCTCATTTCCGTATATTGGGCATTTCATTCACCACAGGCCGCTCCCCACGCAAACCAGGAGAGGGGAGTCTGCAGATGACATCCACTCAGTGAGCTTTCGGTTCGGACTTTCCAAGAAATGGGTTTGCTAGCCAAGCAATATGTCCATTCATGCCTCTGGGCCGCTTTCTCGACTCTTACAGTTGTAGTGTTTTCCCTATCCCAGCTGGCCTACCTTGAACAACTGAAGACATCCCGGTCGGCCCTCAAGGGAAGGCATTCCCCACCATCAAAGGAGGCTTCCATAATTGCTCAGCAAAGAGCACCCATGGGAGAGCTGGCAGGCGGTAGCGCAGGAACAACGGGCAGTGAACCGGCGCACACAGGACCACCCGCCTGCACCTGAGATCCAACTATGAGCTTTTTAACTGCAACAACTTTAATATACGCTATTGGAGCTGGAATTACTATGCTGCTGGCACCAGACTTGCCCTCCAATAGATCCTCGTTAAAGGGTTTAAAGTGGACGAATTCCAATACGGGGCCTCAATAGAGTCCTGTATTGGTATCTTTTGTCACTACCTCCCCATGCCGGGATTGGGTAAGTTGTGTGCCAGCTGCTTTCCTTGGATGTGGTAGCTGTTTCTCATGCTGCCTCTTCTGGAATCGAATAGGACAGACATTTGAAAGATGCGTCGCCAGCACGTAAGGCATGCGATCAGCACAAAGTTATCCATAGTCACCAGTGGGAACGCCGCGCCCAACGAAGGGCAACAATAATTGGTTTTGAACTAATTAAAGCGCTCTTTCCGCGAGGGTCGGAGCTTGGTAAGCATGTATTAACTCTAGAATTTTCAGTTATCCAAGTAGGATCGTGTCATCTAAGGAACCTAGACTGACTTAATGAGACATTTGTGGTTTCACCATGAGTCATTGTGAACTTAGACATGCATGGCTTAAGCTTTGAGACAATCATATGACTACTAGCAGAATCAACCAGATATCTATTGCACAGATGTACTATTCACACTCACAGGCCAAGAGTAGCAATCACTCAGTGCACCCCCTTGGTACCCGGTGATACATGCAAAACCACTGGATGCCTACAGACGAGCTTCAAGCTACGCCAGGTAGGACTGACAGAAAAGCTAAGCCAGCTTACTGACTGCAGGCCCACTACTCATAGAGAGAGAGAGTGGGCGCTTATCGAGACTTTCATCGAACCATCGTACAAAAATTGCTCTTTCGCTTGCTCAAACCGCGACTCTGGCTTCACGCTGTGGTCTCATTCTTGAAACGTCTGCCTCCCTAACTTGCATCGGCTGGGAAGTTCCCAATTGGGTGCACCTCACACAGCCATCCGAGACAACGAACGCCAGACACAGGACTGATTCTGTGAACCAAACCAACCATCACTCTTGGGATCTCAAGGGCCTGTATTGGTGCATTTCCAGAAAAGAGGTGAAACTGACTAGTGTTTGATACAGTGATATGATAGCTAACAAATTGAAGCACACAATATGATCAAAATTCTGGAGACTGCTCTCATAAGAAGTATGCTACACATACAGCTGTGCACAGTGGATACACTATGTGCTTTGAAATTTGAGGTCTTGAAACATCCAGCATAAAGTCCGGACTTGGCACCATCAAAGCTGCACTTGTTTATACCCTTTAAAGAACACTTGCGGTGTCAGAAGTTTGCAGATGATGAGGTAATGAAGGTGGTGCAAAATTGGGTTAAGGCAACACCTAGAAACTTTTTCACAGAAGGCATCAACAAGCTGGTGGATCAAGTGTGTTGCCAGGCAGGGGAACCATGGTGAGGAATAACACAAACAAAATTTCTGAATTCCACTTTCGTAAAACCGTTATTAACAAAATTCCTATTATTTAATGACATTCCCTCATATAATAAATACACTTGATTGCACAGGTCTGGATGGATATATAGTTTGTTAATTTTTTCAAATGTCATCAGAGTATTGCCTGAAGCAACTTTTTCAGATGTTAAGGCCATATTTTCTTATTAGACCATAGGAATTATTGCAGACTCGACATGGTCGAGATTCAGGTCAAAATTTGCGAGGGTGAGGGTATCACGTTGCTGTAAAACCCATATTGCTTGATGTCAGTGGAAAAAGAAATAACAATGTTCTTGGGCAGTCAGACTGTGTGAATGCTGATTGTTTGAATTTATTATCATGCGTAGATGCTATTTCTATTTTTTTATTGCATGTCCTCACATTTGTAGTCGCTTTGAATTTTACAGACCAGTGATGACAAGGAAAATGATGATATAATCCATGGAAAAAATGGAAGCGTTTCATTGGGGTAATTAGCAGTTTTGATTAAGAATTTTAAAAAATGTTTTTTAAAAAAATAAGGGCTTGCAGTTCCCAGAGTGTCCGAGCAATCCCTATTAGGTCCCCAAGTCCCTGTGTGTCAGGTGACAATCTTAGCCAAAGGCCGGCTTATTTATGTCGGATACTATTTTAAGATAAAATATGCATAGGTTTCACAAAATAATTAATTCCTTTGTACGAGGGTAAGTTAATAAGTAAGCCACAAATGCTGTGAAAAATAACTAAATATGATAACAACTTGAAACTTATTTATTTTTAAATATATATTGTCCCTTTATTTTTCAACATAATTTCCACCAACATTGATGCACTTATCCCATCGTTTTATAAGTCCTCCCAAACCGGCTGCATAGAACCGTGTGCTTTGTTTTCATTTACCTGCCATCCCACAGAACTGTGTGACTTACTTATTGACTCGCCCTCATAACTTTTTCTAGCCAGCTATGCACCACTTTATGGGACAAACATTTGTCAGCATAAACACTGAAAATCCACCTTGGCGGTAGACATTTCACGAATGACGACGAAGTTGAATGTGAAGTGAAAACGTGGTTTAGAAAACAGAGTACGCAGTTCTAAGCAGCGGGTTTGGGAGGACTGATAAAACGATGGGATAAGAGTATCAATGTTGGTGGAAATTATGTTGAGAAATAAAGAGATAATGTATGTATAAAATTAAACTGGTTTCAAGTTGTTATCATATTTAGTTATTTTTCTACAGCCATTTGTGGCTTCCTTATTGACTTCCCCTCGTAATTCAGGTGAAAAAATGACTAGTATTTATAGATTAATCCCATTGTGATGTATGTCTTTGTTGATAACCTCTAATATTTAATTTCTTCTTCTTCTTCTTCTTCTTCTTCTTCTTCTTCTTCTTCTTCTTCTTCTTCTTCTTCTTCTTCTTCTTCTTCTTCTTCTTCTTCTTCTTCTTCTTCTTCGTCTTCTTCTTCTTCTTCTTCTTCTTCTTCTTCTTCTTCTTCTTCTTCTTCTTCTTCTTCTTCTTCTTCTTCTTCTTCTTCTTCTTCTTCTTCTTCTTCTTCTGCGTTCATCCGGAGTTTTTTTTGTGTGGATGTGATGGCGTTGTGCCTGTTTACAGCAGAGCTGCGTTCTTGCGCCGTTAGGCCGACACATCCGACTTCTGTGGGCATTTGTTGACCGGGTTAACCTTCCCGGGGATATTTAATGTCTTATAGCTGCCCTTTAGATATCATGTCACTTGCTCTATGACTTTTATGTTTATTGCCTTTTAGCTGTCATGTTTATTGCCCTTAAACTCAGCTGTCAAGTTTATTACCCTTAAGCTCAGCTGTCATGTCTATTGCTCTATGATTTCTATATGTATTGTCATTTGGTATCCATGTTTATTGCCTTTTAGTTCTCATGTCAATTGTATTTTAACTTTTTTACTGTCCTTTAGTTCTCATGTCGATTGCTCTATGACTTCAATGTTTATTCCTCTTTAACTTTCATGTCTGTTTTTTTTCTTTTTTGGGGCTTTTTGACTCTCATGTTTATTACCCCTTAGCTCTCATATCTATTGCTCTATGACTCCCATGTTTATTGCCCTTGAACTCAGCTTTCATGTCTATTGCTCTATGATTTATAAGTGTTCTGCCATTTGGCTCCCATATTTATTGCCCTTTAGCTTTAGTGTCTGTTGCTGTATGACTTCTATGTTTATTGCCCATTTGTTCTCATGTTTGTTGCTGTATGATGCATGTTATTATTCTGTGACTCATATACTTATTGCTCTATCACTCTCTTGTTTATTGCCCTATAGTTTTGCTGCTAATTTCCTGACAGCTGTCATCATTATTGCCCTAATGCTCTCATGTTTATTGGACTATATTTTTCATGTTAATTGACCAATGGCTGTCATGTTAAATGCTCTATGCCATTGTTTTGTTAATCACTCTCTTTGGCTCTCATATGTATTGCTCTGTGGCTCCCATATGTATTGCTCTGTGGCTCCCATATGTATTGCTCTGTGGCTCCCATGTGTATTGCTCTGTGGCTCCCATGTGTATTGCTCTGTGGCTCCCATGTGTATTGCTCTGTGGCTCCCATATGTATTGCTCTGTGGCTCCCATATGTATTGCTCTGTGGCTCCCATATGTATTGCTCTGTGGCTCCCATATGTATTGCTCTGTGGCGCCCATATGTATTGCTCTGTGGCTCCCATATGTATTGCTCTGTGGCTCCCATATGTATTGCTCTTTCGTTCCCATGTGTATTGCTCTTTGGCTCCCATGTGTATTGCTCTTTGGCTCCCATGTGTATTGCTCTTTGGCTCCCATGTGTATTGCTCTGTGGCTCCCATATGTATTGCTCTGTGGCTCCCATATGTATTGCTCTGTGGCTCCCATATGTATTGCTCTGTAGCTCCCTGTTGCTTTGTAGCTCCCTGTTGCTTTGTAGCTCCCATATGTATTGCTCTGTGGCTCCCATATGTATTGCTCTTATTGCTCCCATGTGTATTGCTCTGTGGCTCCCATATGTATTGCTCTGTGGCTCCCATATGTATTGCTCTGTGGCTCCCATATGTATTGCTCTTATTGCTCCCATGTGTATTGCTCTGTGGCTCCCATATGTATTGCTCTTATTGCTCCCATGTGTATTGCTCTGTGGCTCCCATATGTATTGCTCTGTGGCTCCCATATGTATTGCTCTGTGGTTCCCATATGTATTGCTCTGTGGCTCCCATGTGTATTGCTCTTTGGCTCCCATATGTATTGCTCTGTGGCTCCCATATGTATTGCTCTGTGGCTCCCATATGTATTGCTCTTATTGCTCCCATGTGTATTGCTCTGTGGCTCCCATATGTATTGCTCTTATTGCTCTCATGTGTATTGCTCTGTGGCTCCCATATGTATTGCTCTGTGGCTCCCATATGTATTGCTCTGTGGCTCCCATATGTATTGCTCTGTGGTTCCCATATGTATTGCTCTGTGGCTCCCATATGTATTGCTCTGTGGCTCCCATATGTATTGCTCTGTGGCTCCCATATGTATTGCTCTGTGGCTCCCATGTGTATTGCTCTTTGGTTCCCATGTGTATTGCTCTTTGGCTCCCATGTGTATTGCTCTGTGGCTCCCATATGTATTGCTCTGTGGCTCCCATATGTATTGCTCTGTGGCTCCCATATGTATTGCTCTGTGGTTCCCATATGTATTGCTCTGTGGCTCCCATATGTATTGCTCTGTGGCTCCCATATGTATTGCTCTTATTGCTCCCATGTGTATTGCTCTGTGGCTCCCATATGTATTGCTCTGTGGCTCCCATATGTATTGCTCTGTGGCTCCCATATGTATTGCTCTGTGGCTCCCATGTGTATTGCTCTTTGGTTCCCATGTGTATTGCTCTTTGGCTCCCATGTGTATTGCTCTGTGGCTCCCATATGTATTGCTCTGTGGCTCCCATATGTATTGCTCTGTGGCTCCCATATGTATTGCTCTGTGGCTCCCTTGTGTATTGTTCTTTGGCTTCCATGTGTATTGCTCTTTGGCTCCCTGTTGCTTTGTAGCTCCCACATGTATTGCTCTGTGGCTCCCATATGTATTGCTCTGTGGCTCCCATATGTATTGCTCTGTGGCTCCCATATGTATTGCTCTGTGGCTCCCTTGTGTATTGTTCTTTGGCTTCCATGTGTATTGCTCTGTGGCTCCCATGTGTATTGCTCTGTGGTTCCCGTATGTATTGCTCTGTGGCTCCCATATGTATTGCTCTGTGGCTCCCATATGTATTGCTCTGTGGCTCCCATATGTATTGCTCTGTGGCTCCCATATGTATTGCTCTGTGGCTCCCATATGTATTGCTCTGTGGATCCCATATGTATTGCTCTGTGGCTCCCATGTGTATTGCTCTGTGGTTCCCGTATGTATTGCTCTGTGGTTCCCGTATGTATTGCTCTGTGGCTCCCATATGTATTGCTCTGTGGCTCCCATATGTATTGCTCTTATTGCTCCCATGTGTATTGCTCTGTGGCTCCCATATGTATTGCTCTGTGGCTCCCATATGTATTGCTCTGTGGCTCCCAAATGTATTGCTCTGTGGCTCCCATATGTATTGCTCTGTGGCTCCCATATGTATTGCCCTGTGGCTCCCTGTTGCTTTGTAGCTCCCATATGTATTGCTCTGTGGCTCCCATATGTATTGCTCTGTGGCTCCCATATGTATTGCTCTGTGGCTCCCTTGTGTATTGTTCTTTGTCTCCCATATGTATTGCTCTTTGGCTCCCTGTTGCTTTGTAGCTCCCATATGTATTGCTCTGTGGCTCCCATATGTATTGCTCTTTGGCTCCCATATGTATTGCTCTGTGGCTCCCATATGTATTGCTCTGTGGCTCCCTTGTGTATTGTTCTTTGGCTCCCATATGTATTGCTCTTTGGCTCCCTGTTGCTTTGTAGCTCCCATATGTATTGCTCTGTGGCTCCCATATGTATTGCTCTTTGGCTCCCATATGTATTGCTCTGTGGCTCCCATATGTATTGCTCTGTGGCTCCCATATGTATTGCTCTGTGGCTCCCATATGTATTGCTCTGGCTCCCATATGTATTGCTCTGTGGCTCCCTTGTGTATTGTTCTTTGGCTTCCATGTGTATTGCTCTTTGGCTCCCTGTTGCTTTGTAGCTCCCATATGTATTGCTCTGTGGCTCCCATATGTATTGCTCTGTAGCTCCCATGTGTATTGCTCTGTAGCTCCCATATGTATTGCTCTGTAGCTCCCATATGTATTGCTCTTATTGCTCCCATATGTATTGCTCTGTGGCTCCCATATGTATTGCTCTGTAGCTCCTATATGTATTGCTCTTATTGCTCCCATATGTATTGCTCTGTGGCTCCCATATGTATTGCTCTTATTGCTCCCATATGTATTGCTCTGTGGCTCCCATATGTATTGCTCTGTGGCTCCCATATGTAGTGCTCTGTGGCTCCCATATGTATTGCTCTGTGGCACCCATATGTATTGCTCTGTGGCTCCCATATGTATTGCTCTTTAGCTCCCATATGTATTGCTCTGTGGCTCCCATATGTATTGCTCTGTGGCTCCCATATGTATTGCTCTGTGGCTCCCACTCTTGCACACAGGACCTCCTATTTGTCACCCTTATCAGAGAAGGCCAGGTATTCCATCTCACTACCCAAGAGATCGGGGGGAGTGGGGGGAGTGGCATGTGATATCACTGATTCCAGTAGTTCTTGGGAAAATGCCCAGCTCTATGCTGAGACCAAACCTGGTACCTTCTGAGCCTGAGACACGCCATAACCTCTCAGCCATGACTTCTCCATTAGGTTGATTTACAGGTGATTATGTGTGACCATACAAGTCACACAGGAAACACATCACAGAAATCACAAGGAAACAGCATTTTATTGACCACATCTTGAGACAAATGCAGCATATTGTAACAGTTGGTTTGATTAATGAGGAAATAGATGAATGCAGAAAGACAAAAACAATAGGAATTTCATTTGAAATTGTGTATGTGTAGCATTTTAATTTATTTTACATTATGAAAGAATATGCCAGATTTCCAGTATGTATTCATGGAACAGACAGGGCTTCAGTTTAAAAATTGCATTGTAATAAAAATTTGTAAAAAAAAATTATCAGAATATTTCTGTTGTTAAATTAAAATTATAATGTCTGCACTGTTCAACCCATTCATTCAAGGCTGTAATTGAGGAATGTTTCTACTGTATAAGTTTTTATGAAGTACCACAATGTAATATGCAAGTAAATGGGAATATTCTTCCACAAGTGAATTGGTACAATTATCTCGGAACAGTCATAACATCTGATGGGAGATGCCTTGAAGAGATTAGAACAAGAATCGCCATGGCGAAAGTAGCCTTTAGCAAGATGAAAAACATTCTGACCAATAAAAAGATGTCAATTGAAACGAGAAAAAGAGTGTTGAGGGGATACATAGAGCCTGTTCTTTTATATGGATGTGAAACTTGGACAATGTGCAGTCAAGATGAAAAACATCTGATGGCTGCAGAAATGTGGTTTCTGAGGAAAATGCAAAGAATACCATGGACAGACAGAAAAACCAATGACCAAGTACTACAGGAGACAAATGAAAATCGTAAATTGATTAGAGAGATTAGACGTAGACAGTCAAAATTGTTTAAACATGTTATGAGAAGAAATGGATTGGAGAACTTGGTGACAACTGGTAAGATCGAAGGTAACAGAAAAAGAGGAAGACCGAGAGGAAAATAACTGGATGGCTTGGCCACATGGCATGGACGAGATAGGAACACTGAGCTGATCCACGACTCTGGTGATCGAGTGAAATAGCGAGTCATGACAGCCCACGCTTTCCGGCATGGCACATGATTGATTGATAAGTTTTTTTATATAGTAAACATAATACTGTTTTTTTTTCTTTGAATGAGCATTGTTTATATGTAGGCTATTTACATTTTCCTTTGTATTTTATATTTGTATTTCAGAAATCACAAATACAGGGCCTTTGTCTGTATTTTTGGTTTGCTTGTTATCCCGGGCTATGCTTATGTAACTGGACCTTGCAATGAGGGCCAGTATTATGACCGTGGCAGATGTTTCGGCTGTCCATCGGGTGAGTGAAGTTTATTATTGATTGGTTGGTCACTTGTGAATCCTCCGAAAGGCTGAGTTTTAAGTCTAGTGCATTGGCATTCAGTTTACCTGAGCTCTGAAAACTACAAATTGATAGTTGGAAGAAAGTGTCCCCCATGTGTGTGAACAGTCTGCCTGCTAGTAGTAAGCATAAGATTCAACTGTAAGGAATTAGACATGTGTTCGTAATATTTACCCAGACATGGTTTGTTAATTGTCCATGTTTCAACAGTGTACAGTATTGCAGAGTAAATATAACAAATGATCACTCTTAGTTTTAACTGATAACTCTGGTCGAGATACTGTTTCATATTGGTGAATACTGGTGTGGACATTTTTATTCTGTTGCTTATTTCTGCCACACACCTGCCATCAAATGTTATTAATTGTCCTAGGTAAGAAAAACTGTTGCCTTGTTCAAATCTGTCTTTCTATTCACTGTAAATTAAAAAATTGGCTTGGTGCTATCTTTTTTGATAATCAGTTATTTTATTTATATCTATGTCTAAGACGTTTTCATTATTTAGTTTTTGTACTTGGTGTAGTAATTCTTGGAGATCCTGTTCTCTTTCAGTCAACAAAACTATCTTGTCTGTGTATCATATGCTGTTGATTGATTTTCCTCCAATGTTGAGTTCTCATCTTCCATCTGTTTGTTAGAATATATTCTCTGTATAAATACTGTACTCCTATGTTTATATCTGTAAGAGGTGATATACACTTTCCTGATCGTACTGTTGCTTTTTGTTCCCAGTATAAGTGTTTTGCAGACAAGCTAAAAAACATATAATGGCACTGGAAATGTGATTTATGAGGAAAATGCAAAGAATACCATAGACAGACAGAAAAACTAATGAACAAGTCCTACAAGAAACAAATGAAAACCGCAAACTCATCTCATCTCATTTCATCATGTTCCTTTTGTACCTTGGAGGTGAAGTATAAACAGCGGGAGAGTGCTTGCTTATGGGCTTCGTGTATCGATATTCCCATGGATTCTGTTATTCCCTGCGTTCATCGTTTACATGGTCGGCCTCTTCCTCTACTTTCATCTGGTCTGTACATCACTGCTTGTTGTGGTATTGTCAGAGTCTTGCATAACACAAGACAAGTAGCTCGTTTTCTGGCAAGTGTGAAGTAATATCAAACTATCAAATCACACGAAGTGAATATCCGAAAGTATTATTCACACGTTTTATTGACGCGCTGCATTTATCATCGCACAAACATCGCGCACTGACAATCCATAACAATCATTACAGCATGAACAATATCACTACAATACATAATAATACATGCAAGCAATAACCATCTCACTTACAAGTCAAACTATTCAAGCATTCGACTCAGTCTCCCACTGTCGTACAGGCTAGCTCTCAAGGCAGATTCAAACACAACTCGCGACCTGTCCGTTCAACAACCTAAGCCCGTCTCCCAGTTCTGGCGTCCTACACGCTACACGCTCACGTCAGCTGGTGTCCCCTGCACGGTTCACGGGGTGAACTCAATTGCTGTGCGTGGCTGCTTATCCAGGCGTCGGTAAAGACGCCGCGTTCTCTCTGCCGTGTTTAACATTACTCAGGGTTGCGTGTTGTTATGGTGTCTGGCGTTGGTACAGACAACGCGTCGCAACCTCGGATGTGAGACCTTGACACTCTCCACACCCCTTTTTCATGAAAGGATTTCCTTACATGTATAATATATCTCTAGGTGTTCTTAAACATGTCAAAGTCGAACATTATACATTAACAATTATCATAAATATTTACAGGTGAATAGTCTACAATATGTATACACCACTTATGTTACACTATGAAGTACAACAGTCAAGTACAATCTATTTAATGGGCATTACCTTGCTGTGACCCAGCTAGTCCGGTAGGTATCGGCTAAACTGGCCCCTACCTCACAACCAAGAACAAAAATACTAAAATAATCAGGTCAAGCCGTGAGCATCTCCCTCTGAGATGACTCCTCCATCAGACCTCTGGTTGGAGTTTCTAATGAAGGTCAACAGTTTTGGCAATATACTGTCCATATCTAAACGATGTTACATTGACATGTTATTTATCAAGCACACATGTTAATGGTTACAATACATATTTACATATCACCAACAATTTAGAATAATGTCCCCTGGTTATTATACAGAAAATTTAGGAACAATAATTTATCGTCGTTTACAAGACATAAATTACAATTGGAAATTTATTTCTTAGTGTCATAATTTGATCCTTATTGACAAATGTGCACAAAAAGTCACGTTTGTAAAGAAGCAATCAAGTTATGATGCTGAGATTACATCATATACAAATCAACATATACAATTCCGTATATGGAAATATTTTAAATCACATTTTAATACAACGTCATACATTTATATACTTTTAATATTAATATGCAAAAAATCGGAAGTATACAGCTGTACTATTACATGTGTTGTGATGTCATTCAAACAACGCTGGTCCGTTCTGGATGGATCTTCTATAAACGGAATAGTAGTTGTTACTATCAGCTGTTGGATCATCTCTTCCGCCTTCTGCTCGGATTGTACTGTCGCAGTCATCTTTCGTACCTTGTTAAAACGTCTTGGGCACTTCGGTCTGGATACTTTAGGATTACCTCACGTTTTAGTGGCTTGGTAACTTCTTGGATCCTGTAGTGTTGTGCCGTGACACTTCTCTGTAGTGTCTGGTTGTTATAATATTTATTTACAATAATAATTACATTCTTTCTCATATCTCACAGTTATACAACACATTAGTTTACATAATACTGATTCCATTCTTTCACATATCTCGCAATTATACACGCATTCATTCGCATGATAATAATAAGAATTACAATATGTACATAAGTTATATACATTGGGAGATACAATCTTCCCCATCACAATGGTGTACACAGCGTTACTGACACATTGTCACAATTGGCTGTGGTACTGAGCACTATCTACGTTGCAGTTTTATACACCCTCTGCACTGTGCTCTGGTGTCGACTGGGTATTAGGTTCGTTGTATGGACATCTCGACAAAAGGTCTGCAAGACAGTTTTGTGAACCCTTTATGTGGTTAACCTCATAGCTATAGTCCTGCAGAAGAAGGGACCATCTTGCCACCCTGCTGTTACTAGGCGTTCCTCTGGTAACAATTGTCAGCGGAGTATTATCTGTTTCAATAATGAAATGTTTGCCTAACAAGAATCTAGAAAGTTTACGTACCGAAAATACCATGGCAAGAGCCTCGAGTTCCGGTGTACTGTAATTTCGTTCGCTGGTGTTCAGTTTTCGAGAGACGTAGTATACTGGGTACAAGATTTGGTCGTGTTCTTGGAGAAGCACACCTCCAATGGCTACGGAGCTCGCATCACATCTTAATCTAAAAGTAATATTCAAATTTGGCAATTTCAGAATAGGTGATTTAGAAAAATATGAAAGAATTTTCATAAATGCTGGCCTTAAACATTCACTGTTTACAATCACATTGGGGTGTTTATTTGTTAGTAGATCAGTGAAACATTTGGTCAATTCAGCAAAATGAGGAATAAACTGTCTATAATAGTTTAAAAGTCCTCACACACTTCGCAACTGTTTCTTAGTTGTCGGAAGTGACAATTTCAAAATTTTGGACATGATGTTATCGTCAGTTGATATAAAGCCATTTGAGATCTTATACCCCAAAAATGAAATTTCCTGAAAGGCTATATCAACTTTGGAAGGTTTTACAGTCAGTCCATGATGTCTAATTCTGTCAAATGTCTGCTGTAGTGCTGTTATGTGATTTATCATGTCCTGAGCTGTCAGAAAAGATCGTCCTGTACTCTTGTATCAGTTGTCTGCAACTGTCAGTCTGTGTCTGCGTCAGTTTAGGATTTACCTTAATGTCTTGTAAGTTGGTCGTCGTGTCAAGACCTGGTGTCGGTATCTCGTCAGTGTCGTTGTCGTCCGTCTGGTCCACTATGGAGGTGCTTGTGGCAGTCTTTACTTGTTCGTCTTGCCTGTGGTGATAAGGCTTGAGCATGTTAATATGGAAAATTTTATGTTTGTCCCTAACTGCAATCTCGTAATCTACCGTCGAAATTTGTCGTAGCACTTTGAACGGTCCTTGCCATGAGTCAGTTAGGAGATGTCTATCACTTGGTAAAAGAAGAAGAACGTTCTGTCCTGGCGTCAGTGTAATAGTTCTATTTCCTCTGTTAGCATATTGTCGGTAAATAGCTCCTGATTTTTGGAGAGCTTCTTTGGCTAATATACATAATTTCATAATTCTATCACGCAATGATGTTACATGTTCATAAGGTGAAATGGGTATAGACACAGTTGTACTTCCAGTCAACATAGATTCATACAGAGATAATGGACCACGTGGTTGTGCACCATATAACATTTCGAATGGTGAGAACCCAGTGCTGGAATGGGGCACTTCCCTATATGCAAACAAAATGGCAGGCAGATAAGTATCCCAATCTTCAGGATGTTCTTGGGTTACCTTAGAGAGCATATGTTTTATATCACCATTAATCTTTTCTATTATACCGGTCGAATGTGGGTGATATGGACTGTTGAAGTATTGTTTAACACCCAACATTTTGGTAAAGGCTTGTGTAGCTGTGGAAATAAACTGGCTACCCCGATCTGAAAGGATGGTATCAGGGAATCCTACCCTCGCAAAAATATGAAAGAACACTTCCATGATGTCGTTGGAAGTTATCTTCTTCATTGGAATCGCTTCTGGCCAACGAGTACATAGATCAATGATTGTTACAATGTATCTATTACCTTTAGATGTTATATGGTTCAGAGGACCAACTATATCGACCGAGATCTTTTCAAACGGTCTACTAGCCAAATCAGTAACTTGCAATTCAGCTTGTGGGTGTTTACCCTTTTTCATGAGCTTTTGACAGATGTCACACGATCTGCAATACTGTTTGGTATCGTTGCAAAACTTTGGCCAATAAAATTGAGTAAGTAACCTTGCTCTAGTTTTAGCATAAGCCATGTGTCCTGCAAAAGGTATGTCGTGAGCTATCTTCAATGCTTGCTTGCGGTTTTCTAACGGTAGCACTGTTTGTTCTATAGTGCTGGAACCTTTGGTGTAATACCGTGTCAGAATTCCGTTCTTGAGAGCAAAGTACCAATGAGCATTCTTTGCTACTCTTGGCTTTTGGCCTATAAGTTTAAAATACTTTTGCAGAGATCGATCGGCTTTCTGAGATGTTATAAACGTCTCCCTAGTTGTCTCAGGAGATGTTACAACAGGACTTACTCGTTGTAAAGCCTCTGTTTGATCGATTTGATCTTGCATCTGTGCAGTAGATCGAGTTACTGCGTTTACTACATTACAACAATAATTCTCATCACATATTGATGTTACATTCACACAATTACATGTATGTTCTGGCATAGCCAGGTTGGTATTTGTACATTCAATTACAGGTGGTAATACATCATGATTGGTGATGAAGGTGAAGTGGTAGTATCAATAATACAACTGACAGATGATGTATTGATGTCATGTGGTATGTCATTCACTTCAGGAAGGTTTCCAATGATAATATCACAGCAAGGATTGGTTAATGCTGCACATTTCACCTTTCCTGTAAGGAATGGTGTAGTTATATATGCCCATGCAAGTGGATATTTCTCTATGTTCCCTGAGAATGTCCTGCATGTGACATATTTACCACTATATTGTGTTGGTAAAATATAATCTCTCTTTACACCAATGAGAGTACTTCCGCTATCACGTAAAACTGTGGCAGGTTTACCATTAACATACCCCTGGTGGATGTTCAGTTTACCTTTGGAGTTTACTACAGAATTGGCCTCCTCACTGGTAATAGGTATAGAATGGCCGCATGTTAACACGCCATCCTCATGAAATTGATCACAAATGGTACATTTTTCCTGATGGAATACTTCAATGGAATGTGTCGAGTTTTCGAGTTTACTGGGTGATCTTGTACACTTTCATCTTCTGACGAAGAAATGTCAAACATGGCTGCATTAGCCTTTTTGGTCATTGACTTGGCTTTACAATCCTTACGCCAGTGACCAAAAGCCTTACAAAGGTAACATTTTGTAAGTTTTTTGTAGTTCTTCCTCTCTTTCTCTTGCTTAGAAATGTAATTATGCAAGTAAGCAGTGTACCCAGGATGTTGGTCGCACATATCATGCTCATTGTGTGCATAGTTGCAATATTTACACTGATATAATTTCTCTGCAGTTTGCTTATAAGGTCTTTGTTTGCTATTTGACCCTGCCTGATATTTGCCATATGTAGCTGCTGCTACAAAGTCTGTGCTGGTCAGACTACTAGAGAAACAATGCTTATTGGCTGCAAAATAACCAGAGCCACGACTTTCAATCTGTTGAACACTTTCACACTGACATTCCAACAAAAATTTAGAAAAGGGGGCTGGGAGAGATGCAATAATCTTATCTCTCAACATAAGGTCAACTAATTTGTCATAACTTCCATTTACTTTAGCTGCTGACAGCCATTTAGAAAAAATATTTTGAATTTCTGAGATGTAATCAGAGAACGTGTGTGTTGGCTTAGGAGACAACTTCCTAAACTGTTCTCTATAACCTGATTCATCTAGCAAAAAATGTGACATAATTTTTGCTTTAATGTAAAGATAATCTTCTTTCAGGTCATTTGGGATCGACTCTATAACTTTAAGAGGTTCCCCAGAAAGACTTCTTACATATACTATCCCCCATTCAGGTTTTGGGATTTTGTAATGATCCATAACAAATTCAAAATTTTGGGTGAATGCAGCTATGCAATCACCTGTGTTGTAACTTCTGATCAAACCTTGATACTTCTTATGAGGTTGATCTTTGTCTGTTTCTCTATTCAATTTATCTTTAGAACATTCAGCTTTTAGCTGTTCAATTTTTAGTTGTGTTTCTTGCTCTTCTCTCTTACTTTGGGCCAAGATCTCAGCTTGCCTCATTGCAGCTTCTGACTGTTTTAAAGCAGCTTCTGATTGTGCTTGTTGAAGCTTTAGAGCAGCATCTGATTGTGCTTGTTGAAGCTTTAAAGCAGCTTCTGAGTCTGCCTCTTTATTTTTCAACGCCCTTTCGGCAGCTCTTTCATCCCGCTCAATCATCTGCTCTTGTTTCACAAGATATTCTGCATATTTACTTTCACTCCATGTTCTCAATCCCTCACCAGACATATTCATTTTTAAACCCATTTCAATGACATCGTTTAAAGAAGACATGATGAACAATAGGTATGATGGAATAAATATAAACAAAATTACTTATGATGTTAGTAAGTTACAAATATTTATAGCACAGTTAATGTCTAAAGCCAGACTAAAGAAAGTATAAAGAAAGCTGAAAAAAATTTTATACTCAAGTAATCCTTGGGTAATGTGCTGTTCAGTGGTGCTCGAAATCACACTGGAACGTCTTTCGGGTTGACGCACAAAAATTTTTTGAAGTTCACCAGACTCAGGTAAAGTTGACCTAAAAAACCTGCACTTTTTAAACTAACCGAAATTAGAATGTTTGTACATGTATGGTGTGTGTAATGTCACTGAAGTCTGTAAAGGTTTGTATGCTGTCAAGTATTATTGTTAGTCGTTACCACAATCAACAACTTTCACGCTCACACTCACTCTACTCAATGACATTCAAGGGCACGGCCGCCATTTTGGATTTTAGGTACAAAATTTGTTGAATTTAGTGCTAAGTCTGAAGACGCCTCGGTTGGCTTCAAATAATATTTTCACACTTATAATTTAATTAAATCAACTCTATTAATTCGTTACTTTACCTTAATCTATGACTTGCGCACTTCTATCGGCATGTTCACATTCGCTTCAAACTCGGACAAAAAAATTTACACGTTCGCATTTGATTCAAAACCCAGACGAAAGCCACCACATTCGCACTTGTCAGAGTCTTGCATAACACAAGACAAGTAGCTCGTTTTCTGGCAAGTGTGAAGTAATATCAAACTATCAAATCACACGAAGTGAATATCCGAAAGTATTATTCACACGTTTTATTGACGCGCTGCATTTATCATCGCACAAACATCACGCACTGACAATCCATAACAATCATTACAGCATGAACAATATCACTACAATACATAATAATACATGCAAGCAATAACCATCTCACTTACAAGTCAAACTATTCAAGCATTCGACTCAGTCTCCCACTGTCGTACAGGCTAGCTCTCAAGGCAGATTCAAACACAACTCGCGACCTGTCCGTTCAACAACCTAAGCCCGTCTCCCAGTTCTGGCGCCCTACACGCTACACGCTCACGTCAGCAGGTGTCCCCTGCATGGTTCACGGGGTGAACTCAATTGCTGTGCGTGGCTGCTTATCCAGGCGTCGGTAAAGACGCCGCGTTCTCTCTGCCGTGTTTAACATTACTCAGGGTTGCGTGTTGTTATGGTGTCTGGCGTTGGTACAGACAACGCGTCGCAACCTCGGATGTGAGACCTTGACAGGTATAATGTTATTGGTAACCTACTTGCATGGCCAAACCATTTGACTTGCTGCTTTCTAATAAAATCTAGTGCAGCTATAACCCCACTTTAGTCCTGATTTCTTCATTTCTGATCTTATCTCTTCTTGATACATTGAGTATTCTTCTCAGGAATCTCATTTCTGTTGTGATTTTCTTTTCTCTTTTTCTGTCATTGTCCAGGTTTGGCATTGGTAACATAGAGTTGGTAGGAAGATTGTGTTGTAAAGTGCTTTCTTAGTAGTTATTGATACATGTTTGTTCGTTAGTATTGGTGCCATTTGTCCAATGAGTTGGTTTGCCTTATTGCATCTATTTTCGATCTCGTCTTCTGATTTGCCATTTGATGATATTATACTTCCTGGTGTCAGAAATCGGGGTGCCCCACCGGCTAGATGAAAGTCTTATTCACTGGCGAGCAACCCCAAATAGTCAGAAACTGACTAGGGACAAAATCTATATGGCTGAACTATAGATTAGGCCCATGAATATCCAACGTACAGCTCTAAGTGGCTCGTTACAAAATTGAAATGAACTGAGCTGAATATTCGCCAAGGAATAGGAAAGAGAAGGTTAGCTAAGATAGACTTTTAAGTCTGAATTAAAGTTTAAGGACAACTATCCTAGTACAGGTTTTTCTCCCTGACTGCTCCTTTCCTGGTGTGTAAGTGAACCCCCACCAATGTACACACACAACACGTATGCGCAATTGGAAAAAAATATAATGACAGAACTATGAGTTACAATACTACAACATTTATTTGCTAATCATAACAATAGACATCGGATGATTGTCAATATGAGGATGATAAAATCATATACATATTGATCTTGATGATAAATATTACGTAACTTTACTTGTTACTTCATCTATCTGGATCTGTGGTCCAGATCCCCACTCTCCAGCAGACTCAACAAAGAAGAAAACAGCTTGCCGGTATTCTGACGATCCTGTCAGTCCTGACACTCCTAGTCAGTAGTCTCTAGTCTTGAGATCTATAACATAGGTGCTCCTTGTGAGAGCTTGAAAGAAAGTCAAGAATGTGTTATGTCAGTTCTACATCAGCGCAAGCCTAATTAAAACATATCATAACACAAACATATACAATGACCAGTCTGGCCAAGTTTATCTTCCAGCTCTACTGTGTTCACCATCCTCCTTCTCCCTACTGTCTTTAGTCTGGGACGGGCTTTTCAATTGTCTCACACGCCTGTAATGATTACATTTCTGCCGCCCCATGTCCATGTCGCTAATACAGAAATTCTGTGTCGTACAGCCGCTCTGTCCAAAATTGGTTTAGCAGCTCACAGGATCGGTAATGGTATTATAATAATGCCTGATCATTCGGGCTTACAAGCCATGACCAGTAGCTGTGCCAGGTTTCCATGCATTACCGTGGACGCACGCCCACAATACACTGAGAAAGTTTAGCACCCTAAACCAATTGTGGGTAATGTCTGTACCATTACACCTCTGCTTCCAACACAATCATTGGCCAATGGGCCAATACGCAGACAATAGCATAACACTTCATATTGGTAGGTTTGCATATGACAAATCAATATATCAAACATCCAATACACATAAACATATTGATTAAACTAGACATATTATGATACTTTAACATCATAGCATAATGCACTAGTTAGTTTATGAAATTACACATACATACATCCAACATATCCATAAACATTATATTACTTCAAGATGGACATCTAATGATACTCAACATAATAGCATCAGGCATTATTAATGAGTACTAATATTGTATAGCTACAAATGAGATATACAACAAGTCTAATTGAAGTTACCACACAGACCAGCCATATTTGCTGAACTGCCCGGTTTAATCACCACTTCGTTACTGCTGTTGTAAGAATTAAATAAATAGTCAGTTGACTATATTCTGTACAACAAATGCACACACCAAAAAGAGACTAGTCTAGTTTACAAAGAAATGACAAGCATCTACCAAGACACCTAAAAGTATACCCAGACAAGATCTGTCTCACATAAGGCTCTATTTCTCAGAAGAATAACACTTTAAAGCAATATGATATTGAACACAGAACTTAGAAAGAACACTCAAGTAATCTATGACAATGATAGTTCTTGCAATAACCTAGATCAGATATAGACTGAAAATCAGTAACTAAGAAATAACTTTTGTAGTGAAATCTAACATAATAATCATGCGTATGACTACAGACATTGAGATAGTTCCTACCTGTTCTGAAGTCAGACTTAATCTAAAGGGAAAAAGTCTAGCAGGGGTTTTTATACCTAGCCTAGCAGTAGACACTTATCTCCCAGGAATTCCATTCATAAATTCTTCTTATCTCCTCCTGACGTTAATTGCAATTAACTCCAAGTCTGTCCAGTCATAAAAATTCTTCCTGCATGCACACTAGCCTTCACACCTGTGGGTCTGACAATTATTAGCCCACTGAGTCTTATCAGTGATTTCACACCTTGCGCCTCTAGTCTCTACCAGATGGGGTCAGCCATCGCGGTTGGGCTATTTCCTAGCTATTCTTATCAGGTGTCATGTCAAGGGAACAATTAGGTTCTCATGGTCAACAGCCAGTGTACAACTCTGTTGGTAAACCAGGTATGCTTGCGTCATGCTTGTTTGGTTTTAATTACTATTCAGTCCCCTGAGTCTGCCCTCCCGTCTGGCTGGATTGATAACCTCTGGGGGTGACCGGTACTGGTGTCAAATTAACTTCCCAAATAGAAAGCCATTCCTGGTGGTTTGTTTACTTGCAGGTTTTGCAAGCTTACGTCAAGACAGTATAGCCTTGAATATAGAGAAAACGGTTTTGTTCGTCTATTGATCCTCTACATGGCCCATCAAAAGTGAACCAAAAATTGTTCTGGGAAGTAAAGGCTGCCAATTCGTGACACCTGGGTACTTGAAACTCTTTACTTGTTTCAAGGGATGTTCGTTTAGGTGAATCGTTGTTGTTTTATCTTATTTAGCTATAGTCAATACCTCTGTTTTACTTGTGCTAATTTTCATGTTATGTGGTCTTGTAATTCAGCTTCTGATTTTGCTATTAGTGCTTGGTCATCCGCAAACAGGATTAGAGAAATAAGACGTAGACAGTCACATATGTTTGTTCACATTACGGGAAGAAATAAACTACAGAACTTTGTGACAATGGGCGAGATTGAGGGGAAGAACAAGGAGAAGGCAGCGAAGTAAATATCTGGATGGCTTGACCACATGGCATGGTCGGGACAAGAACACAGCTGCTCCATTACTCTGGTGATCAGTGTGAGATGGTGAAACATGACCGCCCACGCTTACCGGCATGGCAGATGATGACAATAAGTTTGTTATTGCTTGTCTGTCCATGCCATTAATACCTATTTCATCCACACATTTAATTAATTTATAATTGATAACTATCAAGTGCATTTTTATAGTCTTTGAACTGGTCTCCGCGGCCAAGAAGTTATGGATGCGATTCATAATCCTGTATACCCAGGTTTGAAACACAGCGGTGCTGGCTTTTCTGAAAAAGGTAAAGGTGCTGGTCATTCAGAAAGCAATGGCAAACTACTGAACGAAAAACTTGCCCAGGAAACACAAACAGCCAAAATGCTGGGGTTGACTGCTACGTCCTGTGAAGGATATGCAACTAAATTTAAAAAAACAAATGAACTCTGTATATTCTTTGGTTGGTGTTCTGAAACAAATTATTGCTTCTTGTGTTCCTTTCTTTTGAAGACCAAATTGTTCTTCTGAAACTTCAATATCTATATTATTTTGCATTCTCTTGTGGAAGAATGTTTGCTTCTGCAGTCATAATGAAACAAATGTTAATGAATGTTTCTAGAAAGTATTTTCCCCCATTCCTCGATCTCAGACATATGCAAATGAAGAAATAGTACTTCTCACTGTAGGCACTGGTTCAACTGAAATTGTTGCCATTTTGGTTGCCTTCCCATCATGTCACAAGCATTGATTTATTTCTTTGTGGTTGCACACGCCAGCATTCTTTTTTAGACATGTGATGTGTCGTGTGTGTAAAGAATGAATGTCGTAGTAGTTACTTGTTCTTCTTTACCACTTTAGTGTCGTCCCTGGAGTGAAGAGAATCAACACCCACACTATTTTTAAATCCAATATCTCTATCCTGGAGATATCCAGCAGACTCCATCCACACACTCCTTCAATCTGAAGACACCTTCTTCTCACTCTTGCTCACTCCTGGATCATGCCCCCTCTCATTCTTCCCCAACATAACATACTTGACAACTCTAGCCTCAACAAATAAAAAACAAGAAATTTATTAAAGCAAAGAGTATATGTAGGAGAAGTGTGTATGTGTGTATAAGGTGTAGAATGCGTGACGTGTATTCTAATGTTAGACCAGTGATTTAGAAGCAAAGTCTGTAACATCATAGTGCTTAGCACACAACAGCACCATTTTTTCCGGACAGTGAACCTCACCCAGAAGATGACTTTCTCCAATCACTCGAACAAACAGGATGCTGGTAATCCAATAGGCACTGTTGATCTTGGTCTTCACTCTACCACACGGTGAAGTTACTCTGTTTCCTAATATTTGTTTGAACTGATAGTCTTCCAATTAACTGAAATGTCACTTGGGGAAAATCTACTGTTTATTAGTCTCTGATTATAACATTTTCCCCTCTTTTAGAACACAACCTATTAATGTTTGTTAGGTAGACGTGTATATCTATATACCCATTGGCACCTTGCCGTCTTGACAGACGATAGTTTGTGCTTTAAAACGCTTGGTCATTTCCACCATCATGCACCATCTTACGTCTCAAACGCTTGGTGTGTGACTTTTCTGCAATAATTTTCTCCTTTGACTTTATTCCATTTCTGATATTTGCCCTCCATGCAACACGTTCAGCGGCGACTTGCTCCCAATGTGCATTATCAATGCCTGTATCAATCATGTCCCGCTTACACACATCTTTGTATCGTAGTAGAGGCCGACCCTGAGATCTCTTACCCATCTGTAATTCACCAAAAAAGATATCCTTTGGTATTCTACCATCATCCATCCTCCTAAGATGTCCTATCCATCTAAGTCTACGAAGACTGAGCATGGAATAAACTGTCACACAACCTGATCTTTCCAATACTTCAGTATTGTCTATATATATATCTATATATATATGTCATTAGTATGCGAGTTATTAATCTTCGGTGATGAAGCTTATCACTCATTAAACACATTACTTCTGTTCATACAATTCTACTCAGCAGAAGCCAGATTTCTGTGGAACAACTAGGTTCTGAGCCCCGTGTAAAACCTCTCAGCAACCTCTGTCTTCTTTCCATGAGCCATCATTGTATAAAACTTGGAACTGCTTCTTCGTAATAAATCATCTCACACTCACGTGGAACACTCAAGGGGAACTGTAAATGGAACCTGTAGAGTAGATAACCTCATGGTGAGGGCAACTCAGTCCTGGCCAGAATTAGGTAAGTGTAGGCCAATAACAGCACTCAGATCTATAACAGAGATCCGATCTCTGTCATACGGCCAAATAACTCAATCATATGATCTGAGACATGGCAACACCAGGAAAGAATAAAGGAACGGGTAGAAACCCAGCAGATGCCCTACTGGAAGATCCTACCATTACACATACCTCTTCTCCCTCTCAACCATCCTTAATCTCTCTAATTATTATTCCACTACATTGTCCTCAACTTCCTGAGTAAAATGATATATAACACAAGCTAATTGAAGCCACACAATAGAATACTAGTGCCGACGCTCCTATGATACTTTCTAGCACCGCACTTATAGAACATTCCCGGGAAGGTTAACCTGGTCAACAAATGCCCGCAGAAGTCGGATGTGTCGGCCTAACGGCGCAAGAACGCAGCTCTGCTGTAAACAGGCACAACGCAATCACGTCTGAAAAAAAAACTCCGGATGAACGAAGAAGAAGAACATTCTATCACTAATCATAATACATTATATCACTGCACCTATAATACATTATATCACCGCACAGTACTGTACTCTATTCCTAATCATACTCTTAAGTTAGATATAATTAATTGCCTACCATATGTCTATTCCTGTTGTTACTCGAGAAACTAGGCAACCCGATTGGATCTATGTCCGCGGATAACTATCACTACTTAGACAGCCCAGTCCCTCTAATATAACACAACTCGGAATAATCCCCAATCCTAACACTTCAGAATGTTTTTCTCGACTCCGTCCACCTGTTTACCGCACTGGGTTTTATATGGGTGCTAGAGTGAGTCACCAGAAAGTCCAGACGCCAATCAGTCCAGAATTTGGCTTTGTCCTCCTGTTTCCCGACTAACCAGAGTCAATTAGCTGTCAAGTTTCCTTTTCATCTGGGGAGTTCTTTGTCTCATCCAACAAATATCCTGGTTGTCTGTACGCCAGAGACCTTTCTCCCATTACAGAATCCTTCTGACCTCTAGCAGACATCTGTCCATTACTTTCAACGGCCAACTCCCGTTTTGTAGACAAATGTCGCTAGTACACACCTCTCGAACAACATCCTGTCATCAAACTGTCGACTGTGTGTAGACAACGCAACGTGACTTCCTTTGATCTCATACACACTGTCGACCAGGTGCAGAAAATCTGTACCGACGTATTTTCCTCAGTTTGTTCACCATCAAAGAGTCAATTGTGTTAGCAAAATAATGTCGGGGTTGGTTATCATCGGTCACAACTAACAAGTTTATTTATGCTGTGACATAGGCCCCCTCCTAAGAGAGTAGTCCGCAACAACTCTTTCTTCTTGGAGGTTTGATCCAGATGATCCATTCCTCTTCTTCAGGAGCTGGATGTCTAGACAGGAAATCAGCTCCAACATTTTCCTTCCCAGGTATATACTCCACTGTAAAGTAGTATGGCTGAAGTAGCAACGACCACCGCATCAAACGGGCGTTGAGCTTCTGAGAAGTGGCCAGGAATATCAAAGGTTGATGATCCGACTGAACTCGAAACTGAACTCCATACAAATAAGGCTGGAATTTTTGTACAGCCCATACAAGAGCCAAACACTCTCTCTCAACGGTCGAATAATTCCTCTCAGCCGGGAGAAGTTTCTTGCTTGCGTATGCCACTGGTTTCAAAACTGAAGCATCGTCTTTTCCTTCCTGTAACAAAGCTGCCCCAATCCCAATCCCACTTGCATCCGTTCTCAACACAAATGGTTTGGAAAGGTCTGGGAGCTGTAACACAGGTTTGCTGACCAAGGCCTCCTTCAACTGACTGTAGGCACTCTCACATTCTGGTGTCCAAACTATTTGGTCTGGGAATCCCTTTTTCAAGGTGTCTGTTAAAGGAGCTCCCAGTTCGGTGAAATGTGGGATAAATTTGTGGTAAAACCCACACAACGAGAGAAAAGATCGCACATCCTTCTTCGTTTTTGGCCTTGGAGCACATCTGATTTTCTCTAGGTTATTTTCTTCTGGGACAATGTGTCCTGGGGTGATGGTGTGACCTAGAAATTCCAGAGTCTGGTAACCGATCATGCACTTGGTTGGGCGAGCTGTAAGCCCTGCTTCCTTGAGCCTATTGAAAACACTTTCCAAGGATTGTAAATGGTCATCCAAACTGTCACTGGAAATCAGAATATCATCCATGAATGAGATGATGGACGGATCCTTTAAAGGATCAAGTAAAGTCCTCATCATGCGAGTAAACACACTAGGTGCATTGCTGAGTCCAAAGGGCATGACCTTGAATTCATAATGTCCACTGGGGGTACTGAAGGCCAGTAGGGGTCGAACCTCTGGTTTGACCGGAATCTGATAATACCCGCGACTCAGATCCACCTTTGAGAAATACCTTGCCTTATGGAGCCTCGCGAATAGCTGAGTTGGATTCGGCAAAGGTTCCACCTGAAATTGTGTATGACTGTTCAGAAGTCTGTAGTCTATACACAACCGGTGTTCTCCACTTGGTTTTCGTAACAAAACTACCCCCGCATTGTATGGGGATGTGTATGGCGCAATCACGTCATCCTCCAACAGTTTCTGTATTTCCCCCTCCAGGGCCTTTTCTTTAGAGAATGGCACTGGGTAAACCTTTTGGTGAACAGGCTCTTGAGTGGTCAAAGTCATCTCGAACTCCACCAACCTCGTTCGTCCTGGTTTATCAGTCAGTATCTTCTTATGAGACTCGAGAACCTGGGTTATCTTTTCCCTCTCCTGGGAAGTCAGATCAGGGTTCATCTGTACATCCTTGTAGGTTTCCTGGTGTACCAGGGGATATTCCCTTCCCTCGTTGGTTCCCACTTCTGTCTCCACTGCAACTGCCATTGCCATGAGGTGAGCTGCTTTTTCTCCGGGTCTCTCTTCGTATTTCCGCAAGAGATTGATATGGAAAATCTTCGACTTTCCCCGGATCCGAATCTGATAGTTGGTTCTGGATATCACCCTTTCCACGGGAAATGGTCCTTGCCAACCTATCTCCAGTTTGTTGTTTCCCGTTGGGAGTAGCAACAATACTTTGTCTCCCACCTCTAGAGATCTGTCTTTCAACCTACGGTTGTAGTAAGCCGCATGTCTTTTTCTGGCCTTTTTCAAGTTTTGATTTGCCAGAGTCCATCCCTTGTGAAGTTTTTCTTTCAGTTCCTCCACATATTTGTAAGAAGAGATCACTTCTTCTGACGTCCCCTCTTCAGTCCAACTCCTCAACATGGCTTCCAACGGTCCCTTGATTGGACGACCAAACAGCAACGTAGCGGGTGGTAGTCCTGTTGAGCCATGAGGAACTTCCCGATAGGCAAAAAGTGCTGCTGGGATATATTCATCCCACCTATCAGGTTTTTCCTGCGCTAGTTTCCTGAGCATTGTCATCAACGTGCCGTTGAAACGCTCTACTTGTCCATTGGCTTGAGGGTGGTAAGGGCTGGTATGGATATGGTTAGAGTGGAATACCCTAAATACCTCCTCCATAAGTTTCCCACAAAACTGGGACCCATTGTCCGTCAGTATTTGATCAGGAAAGCCTAATCTAGTAAAGGCCTCCATCAGTGCGTCCGCCACTCGTTTCGAGTCAATTGTGGTCAACGGTATGGCTTCACCCCACATTGTACAGCAATCCACCATGGTGAGTATGTACATGTTCCTCTTCCTAGTCCTAGGAAGTGGACCCACAATATCGATGGCTACCCTCTCGAAAGGAGAGTTCATGATGGGCATTTCACCCAAGACCACCGGCACTGTCCAGTGTTTCGGTGCCACCCTCTGGCACTCAGGGCATGACTTCACATACCGACGCACATCACCTGTCATTCCCGGCCAATAGTAGTGGCAGGAAATTCGCTGCATGGTGGCGGCAATACCCATGTGTCCACTAAAGGAGATGGTATGCGCCATATGAAGAATCTGGGACCGGTGAGCTGTTGGGACCACCAACTGACCATGTAGGTTGTCTCCCCTTCCGGCTCTCCTGTAGAGTATTTTATTCTTCATATAGTACTGCCCCCGTTTGGGTGGATCAGCACTTTTCTGCAGCTTTTTGTAGCAAGGACGTAACGTAGCATCCTCACTCTGGGCAGTTCGCAACTCCCCTGGCAGTGGGTTAGTCACATTGGCTTCTGCCTCATCCGTTCTCGTCTGAGAGCGAGTCTGAATTGCTCCCATATGGACTGGCTCCCTGGGCATTCCCAGAAAGACATACCGGAAACCGAGGATTATGGGAAAAATGGGATCAGTCAACACCGCGGCCTTGATGGTGCCGGTGACATTTCTTGACCGAATCTCCACTCTGGCAATGGGCAATTTCATGGCTACAGCACTCTTCTGTGCAGGCTGTATCTCCATGGTTTCACCTGTGAATTGTTCTGGATGTACCAGATCCGCAGAAATCACGGCCTCCCCGTCCAGTCCTGTGTCATATAAACACTCCACTTGACGACCGTTAACCTCTACCAATTCCACTACAGGTGGTTTTTCCTGGTCTGGAGTCTCTCCTTTGGCCTCGACCTGCTCAGTGGGCTCCCCCTTAGGTTTCCCGAGGCACACGACGAATTTAGAGTCTCCTGACTTTCCCCTGCAGTCAATAGCATTGTGTGTATTCGACCTGCAGTGTTTGCACCATTTCCCTGTCCTAGATTTTCTTGTGCCGGACTTGAGTGAGCTCTCCTGGTGGTGAGCTTCCTTGTTGACCTTGGCATTGTCAGTGTCCACCTGCGTTGAAGTCACTTGACATGCCGCGAAGTGAGGGTTCTTAGCCTTCGATTTGCAATCCCTCGTATTGTGAGAAGGTGACTTACAAATCGAACACCACTTCTCCGACCATGGTCGTTTTTGTGTAAAGCTTGAAGTTTTCTTGCTTTCCCCCTTCGTCTTCTCCGAACTCTCCTCTGAAGTTTTGACATATGGTTCCACCTTTTTAGTTCCTGTGCTCTTGGCTTTCTTCAGGTTATGTTTTTCCTGACTTTTGGTGTTTGTAGAAATATTTTCTGCTGCATCCCCATGGACCTCGACGAACCGTTCTGCCAATTTCGTCACCATGTCGATTCGTTCCGCCCCTTGTTCTCCCAAGAATGTCCTGAGAGGTTTCAACATTTGCTTCCGCATCTGGTTGACTACCGTGAGCTCTTCCAGACTCTCATAGTCATGCGCGAACCCAGCCAAATCCATCCACTTATGGAGATATGCTTTCAGAAGCAGACTATAGGCGGCGAATAACTCCCCCGGTTCTTGTTTCGCTCCTCGAAATTTTTCCCGGTAGGTATGTGACGTAACTTCAAATCGTTTCAGCAAAGCCGTCTTCAAATCGTCATAATTGTTCTCATGTCCTGGTGGCAGGCGAGAATAAACCTCGTAACCGGTCCCGCGTAATCCCTGGGATAGCTTGAGATTCCATTTGTCACGCTCCAGACCCATAGCAACTGACATAGCCTTGAAGCATTGAAGGTACTGGTCAATCTTCTCTTTGTCCTCCTCGTAGATCGCTAGAGGGAACTTCATAGCATGGTAGCTATGTCCAATTACTGGTGTTGAGCCAGGGAGAGAGGAACCTCCCACTGCTCCCTCAGTTTCCCCACTAGATTGCCTCTTGATCTTGAGTTCCCGCATCCGGTACTCGTGCTCCCTTTTCTGAGCCTCTTGCTCCGCTTCCCGTTGCTTAGCAGCTTGCTCAACCTCAAGTAACTTAGCAGCTTGCTCTGCTTCCAGTTTTTTAACTTCTATTTCCAGCCTTCTCATGGCTTGCTCAGCTCAAGTTGCCTAGCAGCTTGTTCTGCTTCCAATTTCTTAGCTGCTTGCTCTGCCTCCATCCTTCTCAATTCCAACTCGGCCTTCCGATCTTCCCTTTCTGCTTGACGATATTCCCTCTCCACCTCCTGTATGTAATCTGTTAGAGCAGAACCCGACTATCCCATTTCTTCCCCCTTTGCCCTAAGTTCCGCCGTAGTCAGTTTAGGAGTGGCCATTTTACAGAGAGGTAACTCAACAGATAGAGTATAGATTATCTCTAAACCAATATATAGCTAATGACAAAATACTATTAATCTATATATTTATAACACACCACACAACACAACACAATCACTCAGTGACAAGAGTAGAATCAGGACCACAGACCTATGCAGACGTGTGAAGTGTGAACAGGTAAGATAAGTCCTAACACCTATCCACATTCACTCTAGCTGGATTCTCACTAATAGGATATCTCCATCCTCTAACTAAAGATCCTGTGTTAAAAGATCCCGTTGTCTAAAGATCCCGCTGTACAAAAGATCCCGTTGTCTAAAGATCCTGTTGTACAAAAGATCCCGGACGAGCCCCCAATAAATGTCGTGTGTGTAAAGAATGAATGTCGTAGTAGTTACTTGTTCTTCTTTACCACTTTAGTGTCGTCCCTGGAGTGAAGAGAATCAACAACCACATTATTTTTTAATCCAATATCTCTATCCTGGAGATATCCAGCAGACTCCATCCACACACTCCTTCAATCTGAAGACACCTTCTTCTCACTCTTGCTCACTACTGGATCATGCCCCCTCTCATTCTTCCCCAACATAACATACTTGACAACTCTAGCCTCAACAAATAAAAAACAAGAAATTTATTAAAGCAAAGAGTATATGTAGGAGAAGTGTGTATGTGTGTATAAGGTGTAGAATGCGTGACGTGTATTCTAATGTTAGACCAGTGATTTAGAAGCAAAGTCTGTAACATCATAGTGCTTAGCACACAACAGCACCAGTTTTTCCGGACAGTGATCCTCACCCAGAAGATGACGACTTTCTCCAATCACTCGAACAAACAGGATGCTGGTAATCCGATAGGCACTGTTGATCTTGGTCTTCACTCTACCACACGGTGAAGTTACTCTGTTTCCTAATATTTGTTTGAACTGATAGTCTTCCAATTAACTGAAATGTCACTTGGGGAAAATCTACTGTTTATTAGTCTCTGATTATAACATTTTCCCCTCTTTTAGAACACAACCTATTAATGTTTGTTAGGTAGACGTGTATATCTATATATATATATGTCCTTAGTATGTGAGTTATTAATCTTTGGTGATGAAGCTTATCACTCATTAAACACATTACTTCTGTTCATACAATTCTACTCAGTAGAAGCCAGGTTTCTGCGGAACAACTAGGTTCTGAGCCCCGTGTTAAACCTCTCAGCAACCTCTGTCTTCTTTCCATGAGCCATCATTGTATAAAACTTGGAACTGCTTCTTCGTAATAAATCATCTCACACTCACGTGGAACACTCAAGGGGAACTGTAAATGGAACCTGTAGAGTAGATAACATCATGGTGAGGGCAACTCAGTCCTGGCCAGAATTAGGTAAGTGTAGGCCAATAACAGCACTCAGATCTATAACAGAGATCCGATCTCTGTCATACGGCCAAATAACTCAATCATATGATCTGAGACATGGCAACACCAGGAAAGAATAAAGGAACGGGTAGAAACCCAGCAGATGCCCTACTGGAAGATCCTACCATTACACATACCTCTTCTCCCTCTCAACCATCCTTAATCTCTCTAATTATTATTCCACTACATTGTCCTCAACTTCCTGAGTAAAATGATATATAACACAAGCTAATTGAAGCCACACAATAGAATACTAGTGCCGACGCTCCTATGATACTTTCTAGCACCGCACTTATAGAACATTCTATCACTAATCATAATACATTATATCACTGCACCTATAATACATTATATCACCGCACAGTACTGTACTCTATTCCTAATCATACTCTTAAGTTAGATATAATTAATTGCCTACCATATGTCTATTCCTGTTGTTACTCGAGAAACTAGGCAACCCGATTGGATCTATGTCCGCGGATAACTATCACTACTTAGACAGCCAGTCCCTCTAATATAACACAACTCGGAATAATCCCCAATCCTAACACTTCAGAATGTTTTTCTCGACTCCGTCCACCTGTTTTACCGCACTGGGTTTTATATGGGTGCTAGAGTGAGTCACCAGAAAGTCCAGACGCCAATCAGTCCAGAATTTGGCTTTGTCCTCCTGTTTCCCGACTAACCAGAGTCAATTAGCTGTCAAGTTTCCTTTTCATCTGGGGAGTTCTTTGTCTCATCCAACAAATATCCTGGTTGTCTGTACGCCAGAGACCTTTCTCCCATTACAGAATCCTTCTGACCTCTAGCAGACATCTGTCCATTACTTTCAACGGCCAACTCCTGTTTTGTAGACAAATGTCGCCAGTACACACCTCTCGAACAACATCCTGTCATCAAACTGTCGACTGTGTGTAGACAACGCGACGTGACTTCCTTTGATCTCATACACACTGTCGACCAGGTGCAGAAAATCTGTACCGACGTATTTTCCTCAGTTTGTTCACCATCAAAGAGGCAATTGTGTTAGCAAAATAATGTCGGGTTTGGTTATCATCGGTCGCAACTAACAAGTTTATTTATCCTGTGACATGATGCAACCAGTAACTTAACTTTTCAAAATCAGACATTTCATTTCTCACACCTATAGTCTTTTGTAGGGAAGTTATGAAACTTTCATGTTCTTGCACATCCTGACGCTGCTTATTAAATGGTACCAAAACCTTAGAGTGACTACTATTGAGCTTGGAAAGCTCACTAGATGAAAGACGCGTAAATAACAGTGAATGTTTTTACAAGTCATTTTTTGGTGTTACTTTTTCCAATGAATAAGAAACAAGATTACTTAACTGTAAACAGAAATATCATGGTCCACAAATAGTCATCCAAAACATCAACTCAAAATATATAAAATAAAAAAAAATAAAAACGGAAGTTCTAGAAACAGATTAAAACAAGAAGAAACGGGGTGAATACTAAAGGGTCGGAAACTGACAGGCGCGAGTCACATAGAACATTTTTTTAATGATGTATCGTACAACCTGAGTATCATCATCATCTTCCACTTCTGCCATCAAGCGTCGTGGGGAGGAATAATTTGCGTTCCAGCGCCCGGTGGGCGGCACTGGATAATGTGATTCCGTGTGATTGTACAATGTCTTTGATGTCGTCAATCCATTTTCTTCTTGGACGTCCTCTTAGTCTTGTAGCAGATGAGCTTAGATGTAAGGCTAGTGATGGTAGTGTCTTGTGTTGTATTCTAACGACATGACCAAACCACCTGATCTTCTGTCTTTCAATAAATGTGGCACAAGGTGTTGATCCCACAGTCTGACTGATAACAGCATTTCTTACTCGGTCTTGGATTGTTAGGTTAGCAGCTTTCCTCAGGCATCTCATCTCGCAGGTGTTGATTTTGCGAAGGTGTGATTTGGATAAAGTCCAGGTTTGAGATTGATAGCATAGGGTTGGTGTGAATATGCTGTTTATTATCTGTCGTTTTGCGGACATGGGTATATTTGGATGTTTTAGTAAGGGTGATAGTTGATATGTAAGTGCACTAGCTCTTTGACATCTGATTTCAGTTTCTCTGTCCAATCTGCCATCTTCTGTGATCATACTTCCAAGATATTTGAATTCTTTAACTTTTTTCAGAGTTGTGCTATTTATCTGCATACTTAATTGGCCCAGCGATTTGCTAACTTGCATTACTTCGGTTTTGGCTGTGTTTATACTCATATTGTATCTGCTGCAGGTTGAACTCAGATTATTAATATGATGTTGTAGTCTGCCCTCATCGCTGTAAAACAGGCACTGGTCGTCTGCTAATAGAAGTTCATTTATTTCCTGTGGATCAGTTGTTTCATCTGGAGTAAAGAGTTCTAAATTTTCTGAATCTGTTCTGTCAAGACATGCTTCTTTGGATATTCTGTCCATGTAGACTTAAATAGCAGAGGAGAGAGCACACATCCCTGTCTCACTCCTGTATTGATTGTGAACATATCTGATATTCCTTCTTGTGTTCTTACTGCATTTCGGCTCGAGTGGTACATGGCTATGATGTTTTCTAGCAATTGCCCTTGTATCCCATAGTCTTCAAGGATGGTTCATAATTTGTATCTGTCTACTCTATTGAAAGCCTTTTCCTGATCTACAAACACAATATTCTGCTGGTCACTATATTCAATAGTTTTTTCACATATTTGCCTTAGGGTAAATAGTGCATCAGTGCAACTTTTACCTTTCCGAAAACTGAATTGTGCTTTGCTTAACTGTTGTTCAACTATGGGTCTAGCTCTTTGTTCCAATAGTTTTGTGTACATTTTCCCTATATGGCTCAGGAGTGATATACCTCTGTATGTTTCACACTCTCTCATATTGCCTTTCTTTTTCCATATTGGTACTATTATTGGCTGTTGCCAATAATCTGGGACTTTTCTTTCTTCCCATGCTATATTGAAAAGTCTTGTTAGCCATTTAACTCCTGTTTTCCTACAGGCCTGAATAGCTTCTGTGGTTACTCCATCTGGACCCAGCGATTTGTTTTTAGGACTTTTCTGTATAACCGCTTTGACATCTGCAGGTATAAAATTTGGTTCTTGTTGTCCATGACTTTTAAGCTTTAAAGTGAGATTTTCTATGTTATGTGTGGGGTTAAGTAGTTCTTGCTAGTCTTTGTTGTGGATTAAATATTGGTATACCTCTTTTGCTGTTTATGGTGGTGGCTCGGTTGTAGCATGCATCTCTGTTTCTCATTACATTGACACGTTTATAAAATTCTCTTGGGTTGTCTTTGCTAAGGATCGCCATCTGTTCACCGTATATTCTCCAGGATTCATCTTTAGATGTTCTAATTGTTCGTTTGGCATTTCGTCGTGCAATTCTATAAGTAACATAGTCTTGTTCAGATTTGGTTGTGATCCATTTTTTGAACGCTACCTTCTTTTTGAATATGCTATCTTTAACTTCGTTGTTCCACCAAGCTGTTCTTAATCTTTTGTCTTGCCCTACTTTCTTTGTTCCACATTTATATTCCAATGTGTCGAGCATGGCAGCCTTGAAAATTGTCCATTCCTTATCTACGCTTGAGCAGTCATCAGGGATGTTCTTATGTAGTTTTTTGATTTCTTGATTGAATTCATCTTTAACTGTATTTTCCTGAAGCCTCCTGTAATTGGTGACGTGTGTTGTTACTTTTTTGTTTCTTATTTTCCTGTATGTTGGAATCTTTTTTATTATGACTGGTTTGTGATCAGTATCAACGTCTGTATTTGGGAGTGCTCTTGAATCTAATAGTAGTCTTTTGTGTGATTTCCTAATTAGAATAAAGTCAATTTGAGATGCTTGGTCTATGTCATTCCATTTATACCAGGTCTTTGTGTGGCTACGACGATGTTGAAAAAAACAACTATTTGCTATTATTAGTCCGTGTTGTGTTCGGAACATATGTTGAGTAGACGTTGACCATTGCTGTTACAATCAGTCTCTGTATCTGAATCTATGTATACATACATATATTTATACCTGCACACCCATATACATGTAACATATGCTGATCAATACATAAGTATATTCATAAACACTTGTTTCATTACATATTCTTGACCACATACTCACACTTAACACAAAAACACTTATAAAGAGGAAAGTATGGAGAAAGACGAGACCTCAGATGGAAAAATGTTGGATAATCCATTTTAGATGAGGATAGTCCTTTCTGTGAGTAAAAAAAATACAAGAGGTGAGGTCACTGGATTGTAAGGCAATGACAGAAATGTCAAGTTTGCCTAAGTAGATGTTGTTAAAGTGAATAGGGACTTGTTGAGAGCCTCCTTGTGGACACTAATAAGATGGTCATAGAAATGGTTCACTAGCATTATGTTAGCATCATCAGTATATGTCGTGTTACATGTAATACACAATGTTTCTGTTAACAGTTAAGTATTCATGTTTTCCTTTGTTTGTTTGTTCAAGTGAACTTTTGTGAAGACATTCACTATTATAGAAGTTTCCATATTTTATGTTCGCTCATTTCCTGTAACATATTGGAGGTTACGGACACAATTCTTAATCCCTTATACCGCATTCAAAATACAGCTGCGGGTGATTTGGCAGCAGATCGCCTTGCGTTTTCATACAATGGTGTGAGCGCAAGTTGTTTAAGCAATGGCAAACTATTGAACGTAAACTTGCCAAGAAATCACAAACAGTCAAAATGCTGGGGTTGAATGCGACATCCTGTACAGGATATATAACCAATTTTTTTATGGGAGGTTGAAGGGTAGCCATCTCTGTACTCTTAAAACAGCCATGATGAGCTAATCCTCAGTGACTGAGATGATTGGATGCTAACAGTAAAGGTACTAATGCAGGCTTTTGTCTTATTCTCAGCAGACTGTCATTAAGGTACCAGTACTAGTTCTCTGCTAGCCTGTCATACATTCATTAAGATACTGTAGCAGGTTATTTCTTTATGTATTAATAGATTGTCTGTAATGTAGTAATATAGAACACGTCTTGAAGAGGTGTTTGTTATATCTCTGCAGACTCCCAGCTGATGTAACCATTTCCCACATGATCTGACATAACTTGATAGTTCAGTGTCCGTATTAATATGTAAACCTTGCTGCTGTAATAAATGACAATATGTGTTGGCTATTCCAAAATCAACCGCCGATTGGCTGGTGAACATTTAAAAAAAATTGACAATAACATCTAAATACATACAAAAGTTACATACATCACTGCATTACTTTTCCACAGTCACCACCTAAATTCAGACACTTGTCGTACTGTGGTACAAGTTTTTGTAACCCCTCATCAAGGAACGGCACAGCCAGGGTACTTAGCCGGTTGTTGACTCCACCCATGTTCTCCTCGGCGGTGTTGAAGTGTTGAAGCTGTGTAGCCAGCCAGACCTTCATCTTGCCAAAGAGATGATAATCACTTGGTGCCAAGTCCAGGCTGTAAGGGAGTGGGGTGTGTGTGTGTTAATGTTCCCACTTAAACTGCTCAAGAAAAGCCTTTGTGCGAACAGTAGTGTGGGGCCCTGCGTTGTCATGTAGAATAATGATGCCATTGGTGAGCATTCTGCGCCTTTTGGATTGACCGACGGAGCTTCTTCAGAGTTTCATATTAAACTGCCGACGTTATTGTGGTCTCTAGTGTCAATAATTCTGTCAACAAAATGCCTTGCAGTCCCAGAACACTGTAACCATCATTTTTCATTGCGAAAATGTTTGCTTGAATTTGTTGGGGCTTGTTTGGAGAATGAGTATGCATCCACTGTTTTGACTGTTCTTCGTCTCTGCATTCACGAAGTGAACCCATGTCTCGTCCCCAGTCACTATTCTGTCGAGAAATGCATCCCCCTCTTCCCAGTAGCGCAGAAGGAACGTCAAAGCTGAGCCCATTCTTTGAGCTTTGTGAACGTCAGTCAGTTGCTTTGGTACCCACCGTGAACAGAATTTGTGGTAACCTAACCTCTCTGTGACAATTCGAAACAGACTAGTCCTAGAAATTTGTGGAAATTCTGTAGAAAGATCTGAAATTGTGAAACGGCGCTTTTCCACTACGACTTGGTCGACTTTTTGAATGAGCTCATCTGTCACACATGAATGTCGTCCTTGTCCACCCTCATCATGCACATCTTTATGCCCATCTCTGAATTTCCTGCACCAATCCCTCACAGAACTGTCACTCATAACGTTATCACCGTACACGCGACACAATCGACGATGAATCTCGGCTGCATTTTTACCTTCTGCTTGAAGAAAACGAATCACACCATGAATTTCACAGCTGGCGGGAAAGGCAATAACAGTGTCCATGTTTATTTGTTCACGGATTACGAACCAATGAACAAATGTGACTGTAGGTTGATGTGTAGTGAGCTAAGAGACTACTGAATGATGCAAGCAATGAATGGTGTCGCTGTGGCAACCGGTTTATTTTTACCAGCCAATTGGCGGTTGATTTTGGAATAACTCCCGTGGTATCAAACATTTCTATGATTTTATTACTCACTGTGATGAGCCAGGTAACAGAATAATATGTGGCCATTAGTTGTAAATCTTCTGCTAACATTAGCCAGGCAGACATTTATGATAAGTGACATATTTTATATTTATAGCACATGTATCTTTATTCAGAAACCTACATGGATAAAAGGGGCCATCAGTTTGTTGGCTGCTTCAATTGTTCTAAAGAGAAACCTTTGGAACATATTGTCATTAAAAAAAATTGCTCCTCAACATTGAATGCTGTATTGTGTTGCCAGAATGGATTTTGTGACATTGGACATGATCGTGAGTAGATTTGTTAAACAAAATTAATGTTTGGAAATTAAATGTTATAAATACGAGGGTAAGTTAATAAATAAGCCACAAATGGCTGTAGAAAAATAACTATGATAACAACTTGAAACCAGTTTATTTTTATACATACATTGTCCCGTTATTTCTCAACATAATTTCCACCAACATTGATGCACTTATCCCATCATTTTATCAGTCCTCCCAAACCTGTTGCATGGAACTATGTGCTTTGTTCTCATTTACCTGCCATCCCACAGAACTGTTAGACTTAGTTATTGACTGACCTTCATAACTTTTTCTACCCAGCTATGAACCGCTTTACGGGACAAACATTTGTCAGCATAAACACTGAAAACCCATCTTGGCGGGAGACATTTCGCGAATGACGCTGAAGTTGAATGTGAAGTGAAAATGTGGTTTAGAAAACAGAGCACGCAGTTCTATGCAGCCGGTTTGGGAGGACTGATAAAACGATGGGATAAGTGCATCAATGTTGATGGAAATTATGTTGAGAAATAAAGGGACAATGTATGTATAAAAATAAACTGGTTTCAAGTTGTTATCATATTTAGTTATTTTTCTACAGCCATTTGTGGCTTACTTATTAACTTACCCACGTAGCTTTAATGTGAAATGTCAGAAAACTTATTCAAAATGGAAAGCTAAAATCCTCAAGAATTGAATGGATAGAATGCATATAAAATTTTAAGGCATTAGTGCAATGCAATGGCCAGGTGCTGGGGGGAAATATTTAGTTAAATCCATAATTATATTTACTCAGGAGAGAAGGAATACAAAAGAGAAGTTGACCTATTGTTGGATGAACAGACTGCTAAAACATTTAAAGGATAATGGATCATCTCAGATAAAATGCTGTTAGTGAAATTCCATGGTAAACCTCTGGATATTAATGTAATACAGACATTTGCTCTTGCAGTAGATATTACAGAAGAAATAGTGATAAAAACTCTGCTGCGGAGCAAACTTATTATCAGAAGTAGTCTCCTTCCCCGAATGTTTCGGTCCTTTCACTTCTTAACATTCTCTAGGGGTGGGCCTGTCTGGGTCATTACTCCGCGTGTCTTTTACTGCTGTGTGAGACGTTCAGTCGTTTGTGTTGTCCTTGTGTTGTTCCGTGCTTGTCCCTTACCTGCGAACAAGTCTGCTGTCAAGCCTCCCCTCCCTCAGGGAGGAGAGCCTGTGCTCTTTATTTTGGGAAAAATCCAGAATACACCTCCACTTGGTAGAGAGTGGGAAACACACCACAGTGTGGCAAACAGCTCTGTGGACTGTGTATCCACCTGAATTAGTATACAACTCTGCAGCTGAGCAGAGCAGGATACTCAGTTGTCCTGACAGTTGGAAATTAATGTCAAAGGCAGAGGTATAATACTCGCATGTGGATGTGAAAGGCATGGGAAACCACATATTATTTTCCCTAGATTTAATTAATTTCTGCAAATTATAGTTGGAGAATGATGTTAATGGCTGTTTTAGGACATCCTCGTCCGGTAGGGACTATTAAAGGGATAAGGGACTTATCCCAGGGACTATTAAAGGGATAAGGGACTTATCCCAGGGATAAATGAGATGATGTTGAAGGGAATCTAGTAAAATAATAACAGACAAGTTTTAGTTTAGTTTAGTTTAGTCGTTGGATCAACATCACGGCACACGGTTTAACCCATAAGTGCTCCGTTTTTCCTCCTAACTCAAACCTAAGTCTGGAGAAACTCAGCTCAATGCACGAACTCAGGGGCATCGGTGAGGATCCTGAAATAACAGACAAACAAACCATAATATATTCAGGAAGTGATAAATATGAAAAATGGAGTAAGACATATTTGACAAAATTAGTGGTTATTACTGTATTTCAGATAGCATCATTATGGTCAAAATCAAAGGCAAACCTATAGATATAAATAGTTTACAAGTATATGCACCAACAGCAAGCAGTAGTAATAAAGGAATAGTAACATTTTATGATGAAGTAGAAATGGTAATATCTCAAACCAGATCACAATAAATAAAAGTAATGCTTGAAGATTTCAATGCAAAAGTAGGAATAGGAAAGAAGAGGCAGAGGCAGATCGAGAGAAATGATGCTGGGTGGACTGAGACTGTGGCATGGATGAATATTAGCAGAGTTGATCCAGAACATCAAGGACCACAATCTGTGGAGAGACACAAACTACTACACCAATTGGCAGGGCATATGATGATGACTGATTTGTAAAAAAAAGATACAGAAACAGTGTGGTAGGAAATGCATAGATGATGTATGCAGTGTGCTGCTCCTCTTCTGGTCAAGCCTTAATATATTAGCTTCAACAACATTGGCAGATCTTATTGATGTTATACAACATTGTTATTGTAACTCTATTGCCTTATGCGCTTGTTAATGTTTTGTCTGTTTAATGTTTTTTTTATTTTAGCTCAATCACCCCTGCCACATGAACATGAGCCATGCCTTAAAAACAATGAACAGGTACTAAAGTTGTGTCTTGTTAAATATTCTTTTTTTTATCATTCAAATTCAAAAAATGCTGAACCATATTACAAGCAGTATCCTACATCTTATCTACCAGAAACTTATTCTGAAACATAAGTGTGCATAGTCTTGTTCCAGGGGGTGTTTAAAATTCTTCAATCCATGTTTTTGTTAGCCAAGGACCACCCCATGTGGAGCTTCTTCTTCAACTCCTCAATGTAATCATATGATGATTCTACAGACTCAGTGGTCGTCTCATCTGTCCAGCACCTCAACAAGGCTTTCAATGGTCCTTTTATGGGTCTACCAAACAGCAAAGTAGCTCTTGGTAGACAAGTAGAGCCATATAAAACCTCCCAATAAGCAAACATAGCTGCTGGAATGTACTCTTTCCATCTGTCAGGTTTATCTTGGGCCAGCTTATGCAACATGGACATAAAAGTCACAGTAAAGCGCTCTACCTGCCCATTTCATTGAGAAAGATATGGACGGGTATGGATGTGAGTATTATCAAAGATCTGGAAGACCTCTCCCATCAACCACCTCGTAAATTGAGAACTATTATCCATAAGGATTTAATTGGGAAAACCCAATCTAGTGACGACCTCAACTAAAGCATTGGCCATGTTTTTGAATCGATGGTCGATAGAGGTATCATTTTGCCCCACATTAAACAGGTGTCTACCATGCTCGGTATGTAACAGTTCTTCCTCCTAGTTCTAGGAAGAGGTCCTATGATGTCAATGGCAATGTTTTCAAAAGGTGAACCCATCACCAGAATTTCTCCCAGACAGCATAAATAATAATGGCAGAAAATTATCTGGAGTGTTGCCCCAAAACCCATATGACCACTGAATGAAATGGTGTATCTCATATGAAGGATTTGTGTGTAGGCCTTTGGAACTACAAGCTGACCATGCTAGTGCTTTTTGAAACTGCTCTATGATACATCATTTTCCCCTTCATGTAAAAGTTTCCTGTCTTAGGAGGATTTCTTGATTTAGGCAACTTGGCAAAACAAGTTTGCAAAGTAGAATTTTGTTTTTGAGCCTATTTTAACCCTTTACAGAGCAGACTTTTGTCTGTTTTGTAGCACTGAACGGGCAAGAAGAATTTTGAGGTTCGGTAAAATTTTGGGTTACGTTAGTAAAATCATCACATATAAGGTGTTAGTCAACCGATTTTACTTAAATAAAAAACAAAATGAAGTAAAAAGCATACAGATGATTTTACACATGTGAATTTTCCCAGTAATCCACACATAAACACAAATATTTACAAAATACAACATATAGTTTGTGATTGTCAATCATTTATGCTGCAATTTCAAACATATTTTCAGAATCAGAATAACTTTCTTTAAAGTCAGGACTAACTAGGTGAGAGGCTATTACGGAGTCAAATTGTCGTTCGGTGTCATATAGACACTCCACCTGTTGTCCATTCACCTCAGTTGTCTTTACCACTGGGGTTATCTTCAGGTACTTTCCATAGTCTGTTATGTAGGCTGCTTACTGGCTCCCTACCACTGGGGATATCTTATCTTCGGGTACTTTCCACAGTATCAGTTATGTAGGCTGCTTACTGGGTCTCTGTAAGTTTCTTTTTTTTTAAAAATCAGCGATGTGGCAGGTGTTAGTTTTGTAACATCTCCTCCGCCACCCTTGGTTTGTCTGTGGCAGCTGATTGTTGGTATCATTTTGGCTGGCTGGAATTTTGTTTTGCGATCCCCACTTATTGGCCTGGCTAGTTTTACCTTCCTGCAGACTAGAATTCATTTTCATTGGTGGTTTTGGAACTTTCTGATGAGGGGTAACGGTGTCCTCATGAGCTGGAAAGTATGTTCTATTAATTTTAGTACGTCTTCCAAACTCTCTACCCCATTTTTCATGAAGAAAACTTGGAGTGGTTTTGTCATTTGTTCTTTTAACTGGTCAGCAATGACCATCTCCTCCAGGTTATCATAATTCTTTAGAAGCCCGTGAGCAACATTCATTTAAGGAAATACGATTTAGACGCACTGCAAAAACAGAATACATCTCCCCGGATTTCCTCTTGCTCTGATAGGTATGAGCTGTCACCTCGAACCATTTCAAGAGAGCCATCTTGAGGACCTCAAAGTAATTCTCTAACCCAGGTGGAAGTCAAGAGTAAACCATGTTGACAGGAGCTGAAGTTAGCTCTTGTTACATTTTAAGTGCGCAATATGCTTGGAGTGAACTGCATGCTTCAACTGAACCCAAGAAAGAAAAGACTTGAAAACAGGACACTCAAGCTGAGGCAATCAGAGACACACGGATCAGAAGCCGGGGTGGCCATGGCAAATCATAGATTGCCGTCATGGGATTATAATTTTAAAGTAGATTGTCTTATAAGCAGTCATTACCCTGGATGTGTGAAGTGTATTTACTGAGAATATGATTGCAAATTTACGGAGACAATATATGAGAAATGTTACGGTGTCCTGTGAAGTATTTTTATAGTTAGTGTGTTGTTTGTGGTTATAAAATGGTGGAAGAAGTGAAAGGGCCCACATGGCATTTGAATATTTGTAACAATTGTAACTATAACAATAACATATAATAGAATCAATCCTTGGACAAAAACATAGATCACATCCTTAGACAACAGTGGTGGAGTTCGGAAGCATGTGGGAGGAAAGGATAATAGAGGTCAAACCCCGACCTCGGACATACTGACACAAGAGGCAATCTCCGAATCTTCATGTGCTCATTGCGTTAAGCTGTAACGAGGGCTGTAACAATGACAACCAATAACACCTTGCCAACCAACCCCTGACACTTGTAGGCGACTCCTCGTTATCCTTGTGATATTCCACTTTTCCTTCTCATGACCAATTGCTTTTGTCGTCGCCTCAAATCTGGATAAATTCATCAGTTTGTTTGAGGTGATCATTAAATGAGGACAAAGGGAAGTACATGGCCACATATGGATGTCCCTGAGCACCATATATATGGGCACCCGATAGTGCTAAGATGCCTGGTAGAAGCCACATTTTCACCTGAAGCTTTCAACTTAAACTCTTTCATCTGGAATCCATGCTCTTGTTCCGCCTTTCTCGTCTCACGGGATTCTTAGCAAGTCTTATCTCTTTCTACTGTTCTTCTTTCCTTCTCTCACACTCTTCATGTCGTAAACATAACGTCTTAACTCCTCACCACTTAAACCAATCTCCCACCCAGTCTCCTGAATTTCCGCTACCATTGGTCTGTTGCAGCCATAGTATTGTATGTTAATGGTTGGCAATTATTCACAACACAATTTATCAATGCAAACGTAATGTAATAAATACAGCGTGTTACCACAGAAAATCTTACTAAATATACAATGTGTGTGTGCTGTGTCTGAAGTGTATCTGGAATTTGATAGAACAGATCATTAAAAGACAGGACTGTCGTATGAATATCCCTGATATCTCCGATGGAGAGTGTTCAGACAGATCCTAAACCTGTCCTTGATTGAAATTAGACAAGTCTTAGAAAGTACTACCGTTGTAAAGACAGGAATTAGATAAATAGGATCCTGGATGAGCGCCCCAATTTATATCTTGTAGCAGGATGAGATAGGGTTTCCCTTTGCCGCCAGATATCCCAGCTATATGCCTTACATATTTAAAGGAAGTGAGTCTTCCCGTTTGAGGCCTAAGTATATTCCATCAACACATATGCTTCTAACCCCCTAATAGAAATAACTGAATCATAACTAATCTTCGCACACACCAACATATGTCTTCACAATGTAAATATATAGAATACGAGTAGTCAGTGTCAAGAGGAATGTAGAATATTATATGTGTACTTGAATATGAGATAGATTAGGAAAATCATGTTCAGGACACTATAAGCATTCACCCTTAGATATTATAGAAACCTTCTTAAAGATAATAAATATAATTTAATTTAAACAACAATACTCTGATAAATAACAGTGAATGTTTCCGTATAGATTAGCAAACAGCCCCCCAAGAATTGTCATTTCCAAGACACTTATGGGACATTCAGCTGATTTATCTGGTCCTGAAATTTCAGAGAAAGGAAATGTACGTTTTGAAATTTCTAGACAATTTTCAAGATTTCAGCATCCAAACTTATTTGAAGTTTCAGGTTCAGTTTGGTTAAGAAAAAAAAAAGATAGCTTTTGTAATGAATTTTGCACAATAGTGAATAATGTTATTGTAAAAACTGCTTTTCATTTATATTTCAACAATCTAGGTGACAGAAATCCACATAAGATCTCATGGCTCAAGCCCAAAACCCAATACTACGATGGTCAGTGCATTTGTTGCTTCTTTTGTAGCCTTACTATTATCCATATTAATTGTTTTTATGTCATATTATTGCTAAAGAAAAATCACTTAACTGTTGCCCATAAAATCTGATCCGATAGTGCAGTTTACAATGAGATGCTGTTTGAAAGGAGTTGGAGAATGTTTTGTAAGCATGATTTTGTATTATCTTGTACCCCAACATTGTTTAATCTCACTATAATAATTTAAATATCAAAGTGGGAGAGTACATTTCAGCACAAAGTGAATGTGAGGTTTGTGGATCGTGGTTGATAAAAACTGTTGCTTCTGTGAATGATTTGTCTGAATATTTCTTTTCAAAAGTGCATGTGAAAAGCTGGCATAAGTAGCTGCATATGCTTTCTGTGAGAGAGAGACACTCTCTGTGTCTCTGTCTCTCTCTGTCTGTGTCTCTCTTTCTTCCCATAAAAAAACTGTTGCTTCTGTGAATGATTTATCTGAATATTGCAAACAAAATAACACAATATGTAATACATGTGAAGAGCTTACTATCAGGAGCAGATTGCAGTAGAAATTTTGTTTCAGCAGTTATAAAACTAACAATAAGACCCAGTAAATTAAAGAGGGCACCAAGACATATGAAGCAGGCATTAATTATAGTAAAGTGGTTCCAAATTACTGTTATATGGCCACGGGCGCAAAGTTAGGATGAGCGCCTAACCTTGCAAAACATCCCATGTCTGTTTCATTCATCACCTCTGGCAGCAAAATTCCAACTCTGGCCTCCTTGTGGTGGAACTGTTTTAACTAACAGGAGGAAGGGCGACGGCGAGTCTCTGGTGCTGTTAAAAAAAACCATAATGCTCTGGATATGTATGCATATACATACATGCGCAGATGTGTGTACGCACTTACATATCTAAACTTGAGTAAGACCACAGTCTACTCCAGCAAAAGAAAGGTCCTTAATTCGGGGGCAACCAGCCAGGAGGTGCACTACAGAAATCAGGATGCCACGCAATCACGTGATGAAATATGTCGCTTACTGCAAAACGTTATGATGTTCGCCCTACTATGGACCCACAGGCAAGTGCAGTGCCGGGCCCTGTGCCTTGAAAGGGTCCAACCAAAACGACTGGAGGTCCTTCTCAGATGCCCTGAAGAGCCAGGGGATCTGAGAATAGAGCGTCTGGCCATACCAAACAAGGACTAAAAATAATGCACTGGCATGCGAAGGGAGTCAGCAAAAAACAAAAATGGAGCTAGAAAAAATCTTGAACCAATAAAAGGTAAGTGTATGTTGCTTGCAAGAAACTCACCTCAATGAAAACATAGCCTTCAAAATCAGAGGCTACCAGTGTTACAATCAATCAATCATGTCCCATGCCGAAAAGTGTGGGCTGTCATGACTCACCATTTCACTCGATCACCAGAGTTGTGGATCAGCACAGTGTTCCTGTCTCGACCATGCCATGTGGCCAAGCCATCCAGGTATTTACTTCTTGGTCTTCCCCTTGGTCTGTTCCCTTCGATCTTGCTAGTTGTCACTAAGTTCTCCTATCCATTTGTTCCAGTGTTACAGATCTGCCCAAAAGGACAGGCAAAAATGTGGTATACTGACACTTGTAAAAAAAAATAACAGCACTGCTTCCCAAGTTTACATGGAAGGGGCCGGGTATCAGACACTTAAACTTAATAAAGACAATACAGATCTACATCTGATCAATTACTACTGTCCAAGTGACTGCCCATAGGCACTGGACACACTCCCATTAAAAGAAAACATGATTGTGGTGATTTCAACAGCCATGCTCAGAGCTGGGGCTATGATCACATAGACAAGAGAGGAGAGAGACTGGAAGACTGGCAGGATGAGAATAGATTCATCTTGATTTACAAGCCGTCTGACCCACATAACTTCTACTCGAGATCATGGCACACTACAATTACACCTGACCTGGCGTTTCATTCACCAGACCTGGAATGGAACATTACACGAATTGTTGGGAAACACTGTGATGGCAGTGAACATCTGCCAGTCTTTGTGACTGTAGAAAATGAGCTTGTAAGTGAAAGCAGCAACCTCTTGATTTGGAACTACAAGAAAGCAGACTGAGCAATGTACAAACATCGCACCAGTATACTGGTTATAAATCCGAACACAGATAAAGACATAAATAAAATAGTTGAAGAGTTCAGGAAATGCATACTACATGCAGCATGAGAAACAGTACCAAGAGGAGCTCGTAAACAATATAAACCATACTGGATTAGTAAACTGGAACAGTTGCATAATGATGTAGAAGTATGTAGAAAGCAAGCAGGGGCCAAACTCAGCCAAGAGCACCACAATAAATACCAGCATGCAAAGGTCACATTTCAAAGGGTTAGCTGCAGTCTAGACAGAAAAGCTGACAGGAGAAAACAGAGTCACCAAACTTTGAAAGAGACACAAGGAAGTTGTGGAAACTAATAAAACAACTTAGCTATGAGGGCACAGGGAGAAACTCTAGATTGCACTACATAAAGACAGGAATAACAGGAAAGCAAGCAGTTGACCATTTTGAAGACTTATTCGCACAAGATAACATCATCAAAATTAGTCCAGAGAAACAACAAGTTACTCAAGAGAAATGGCAAAATACAGGACAAAATGAAATAGTACACGAGGCATTGGAGGCACCTATCACAATCAGCAAACTGGAGCTAGCAATATAAAAACTGAAAATGAGAAAGTCACCAGGAGCCGACATCTCCAATGAAATGTTCAAGAACCTAGGAACAATGGCCAAAACAAAGCTGCTGAAGATCTTCAATAACTGCTAAACCTTAGGCAGCGTTCCACAAGCCTGGAGAGAAGCAATCATGATACCCCTCCTAAAATCATGGAAAGATAGTTCCATTGCCTCCAGCTACAGACTAATTAGCTTCACCAGCTGTCACTGCAAAACAATGGAGCACATCATCAATCACAACCTGCCGTGGTACATTGAAAGTGAAAACATCCTTGTGCCACAGTAGGCTGGCTTTGGGCAGTGTTACTCTACGAAAGATCAGACAACCTAACTCTCTCAAGAAATTGAGGATGCATTCCAAGAGAAGAAGCTGGTGCTTGCAACATGGTTAGATCTAGAGAAAGCCTTTGACAGAGTATAGAAAGAAGGTTTGATGAAGAAACTGAGGAACTATAAAGTCAATGGAAGAATGTACAAATGGGTGAAAGCATACTTGCACAACAGAAGAGCCTGAATATAGATAGATGGACTCAAGAGCAAGAAAGTACTACTACATCACAGTGTTCCCCAATGTGGGATCCTGTCCTCCACATTTTTTCTAATCTTCATCAATGATCTTGTTGCTAAACTACCACATAGAATTAAAGTGGCAATGTACACTGATGACCTGGTCCTATGGAGTACAAATGAATATGCATCAGTGGCCACCAGATTGCTACATAAAAAAGCTGTAGATGCATTATTTGCATGGGCAAATAGATGGTGTGCCAGCATAAACACTGACAAGTGCAGCACCACTCTATTTAACCTCTCTCCAAAACAAAAGGCAGGGATTATCCAGATAAATGGAATACGCCTAAGAGAAGATAAAGAACCAACATACTTTGAAGTAACATTTGATAACGGGCTGACAAGGAGAAAATACATCAACAAAGCAATAGCAAAAGCCAGAAGGAAAATAGCCTTCCTGAGAAAACTAAATGGAAAAATGTGAGGAGCCAGTGGGAAAATACTTATCAAATTTTATCAACAGAGCATACGACCATACCTGGAAAATGGGTCAACTGCGTGGTGTTCAGCATAAAAAAACTACACTGCAAGTTCTGGACAAGGTGTAAAATCAAGCACTTAGAGTTACCTCAGGAGGGATGAGATCAACCCCTATAGTGGAGATGGAGAAGATGGGAAGGACACAAGCACTGAGAGAATGCAGAGAAACGAAAATGCTAATACAAATAGAGAAGTTCCTCAGCATGCTAGGCCACCCTATGAAGAACAGATGTGAAAACCTGGCTATGGGATGGATGAAAATAAACAGTTTTATCCAACAGGTCAAACAACACTGCAGAGAAACCACCAATCTGCCCATAGTTGGTATACCCCTGAAAACTATTCCAGAATGAACTTCATGGAAAGAGGAGCATAGAATATCACTACAAATCCAGACAAAAGTAAGAGAAATATTTGACAAGGAAGAACAGAACAGTGTACAACGCAGAACAGCCACTCTCAGCTTCCTTGATGAAGAAAACCCACAGGGCCTCTGGATCCGAGTCTACACAGATGGGGTAGCACAAAATACTGTTCGAAATGGAGAGGGAGTGTGCATAGAATACCCAAATAATACTAAGAAACTGGCCAGAGACCAACAGGAAAGTACTGCCATAACTACGATGCTGAAATTGAGGCAATCAAGGTAGCAAACAGAAATTACTAAAAACAGGCCATGGTACACAACCGGGTGCTATTTACAGGGTGCAAAATCAGTTTTTTTAAACGCTCCTGTCTGAAAATTGCCGACTCGGACACTACTTTTGAATGGCACCAGCATAAGGTCACCCATACGGGATGCCATCTCATTGGAGTACCCAGAAACGAAGACTCATCGATTGCTAAAGGGAAAGGGGCAATAGAAAGAAATTTGATGTGCCTGTTACATGCCACCAAAAGAAAAGCGATCAACATCAAAAAGCCACCAAAACCTGCTAAAAAAAGACTACACGTTGGACAGGGCAGAACAAATAATTATTTTTGCCTCAGAAAAAGGGCACAAAGATTTCACAACAATGTTACAAAATTTAAAATTGTGAAAAAACCCGTTACATAGGGGCTGGCGTCACAGACAGCAAGGACGCCCAAGAGCTCAAAATATGACATTCTAGGGAAACCTTGGCCCAAGAAGCGACAGGAGATAAACTCTATGGAACACTGAATGAACTGAAAAGGAAGTTAAAATTATACAAGAGCAACATTGCAGTTTTTAAAATAAATTCAAGCGAACGAAAGAAGAAAAATTATATAAAGGACATTAACAAATCTTATCGTATAGATATGTGGTGCTAGCCCATATTTTTATAGACTAATCGGCACTCACAGCCTCACC
>JACEFZ010022162.1:35000-70643 GCA_014155875.1 Cepaea nemoralis | reverse complement strand
TGTTGAAATATCTATAACAGGAATTATTAGTATCAAGGGAAATAAATTGAAATGAATTTTTTAAGCGACAAGGGAGACAAGATAAATAATTTATTGGTATATATATGAATGATGTACACATCACATAATTAAACCAAAGAACGTATAGCTTAATATTTAATTGAAAGTATACTTACTGTGATCAAAATATACTAAAATACATTGAAGCAGTTGCGAAATCTTATAATTTCATTATGTGATTTTATGCGATAGATAATATAGTAAAGGAAGTGCTGTCTACATACAGATAGTATATCAAATGCAATATCCGTTTAATCCTTACGGTACTTGTCCCGAAGTTCTTAATATTTTTGGCAGCACATGCATATGTTCCTCATAATGATAACAAATGTGGTCATAGAGACTATTAATGGGGTAAAGAAACAGATGATATGGATGTTCGTCTTTGATACACAAGTAAAAAGCAAAAACAGACAGTCGCAGATGTTTGCCGTAACGCTGGAGTTATATTTGATCCTAGCATAGACAAACCACCGTTTGAGGTGGTCAGCTGCAATGACACCCAGCCGTAGCACATGTAACATACTTTACCTTAGTTTTCTTTCTAATACGAGAATTTGGTGACAAAACACATCTGTATCTTATCCCTTACTCCGTCTGCTCATCACTGTCTCGGCATTCAATCAATTTTTTTTTTAAAATTCGCATATCCTTTACAGGACATCGCTGTCAACATCAGCATCTTTCAGCTGTCTGTTGATTTCTTGGCAAGATTAAGCTCAGTAGTTTGCCATTGCTTTCTGAGCGGCCGGCTCAGTTATCTTGCAAGTCACCAGCGTGGGTAGAACCGCTTCCAGTTCTCGCCCGCTATGAGACTGCGTGATAAACGGGATTACGGAGAAAGTGGTGTAACTCCTCGGCCAGAGAGACCGGCATTCTATCATTACTGTGACAAAACCTCCCTCCTTATCACTTTTCGCCATCTATTTTTGTTAGGTCCTGTCCTATATCTTGGAAATCTCAATGAGATAGAGGAAAACTAGAATTCATCTTTCCCAATGTGACCCTGTCCCACTATAATTTTAGTAGCCTTCAATGGCTCAATTACTTGACGCTATCAATAGGGTCCAGTGGAGCCAAGGAAGTCCCCAAGGGCAACAAGGAAACGATTTCCTTGAATAATAATAACCTGTGGAGTTTCCTTGCCACTCTGCTCTCAGATAAATAATTAATATCTAGGGTGAATTAATAGTTAACAGACAATAATCATGAACACTCAAAGAATTAATGGAAAACTCAGAGTGTAAAATGAAATATCTATTAAACTTAATAACAAACAAACTGGGGATGGGTTTTGGCTATTCTAGATCACAAATTAATCACCTATTTCAAAAGGACATGGTATGTATCCATTAATACATTAAACAATCACCTTTTAAGAAAAACATAACCCATATTTCCCCAGTGGATTGAATCATACCCATAGATCTGTTAGGTTATAATAATAATCATAATTCTCTATCTTAAGCTCAATCCTATCCACTCCATGTTGGGTTTATGGAACCTAAGTGTTCAAATGTTCTGTGAGACTAAATAAATTAGGTCCATAGTAAGTTTGTTGTTCTGGTTCAGGTAGGATGATCGTCGAGGTTGCCTCTCTAATCACAGGTACAGGCTAAACGTCCCCTGGTTGATTCATATTGATACTGGGTACCTGCTTTATGGGGTTGGATGGAACTCTCGCCTGTAAGTTCTTCCAAAATAGGATTCGTCATCTCTCCAGCCAGGAGTTCCCATCGAGAGTCATATCTGGTTCTGGGTGGATTTAACCACTACCTGAAATTCCAGTATCAAAACATATATCTACTGGTACCATATGTGTACCTAAAGGATCATTGGAAATAGAAGAAAGGTAAAACCCCAAGGTAAAGGGAAAATAAACAAAAGGGAAATTTGACCCCAGGGAAAAATAAACAAAGGGGGAAGAAGGCCGTAGTGTCCCCCAGAAGTTATAAAGACAATAGCTGGCTCCTCTCCATCCAATACCCACTACAGAGCTCTCAAAGTTTAGGATACCAGATAAGCAATGTCATCTTCGCCCATGCCTGTCACATATAAGTCTCAAAGTTGAGTAATACCTTGATTGATTCGAAATTTGATAACCATGTTCACTATTCTCCTTTGTACATAATTGTTTTCCCTAGTTATCCTTCCATTCAAAAGAAAAGACCTCACACATTAAGTATCTTAATTCATTCACCAAATGCAATGAGTATCCAACTTATAAACAATATTGTTCCATTCTGGCACCAGCTCCTGCAGGACATTCAGGTGTTTTACTCCAAATTAAATGCTTTAAGGAGGATCATCATCTCTCCTCTTCAACATTTATGTATATGCCTTTACCTTGCCTGTATACGCAGCTATTGGACATTTCTCCAGCTTAAGGAAAGAGGTTCAAAATATGCACTCAGAAAAAAAAATAAAAAAACAAAATTACTCCACAGCACATAGAGAGTTTGCACATTTATATGCAGTGGTAATGATAAATATTCACAACTCATACAAAGTGTTTTAATCATAGCTAAATGAAATTGCAAGCATAGGGGAACCATTTTGAACAGACCTGTCGGTCCTGCAGACAACGAAACTGCGGCCACTTTTCAATGAAACATTAATCTCACAGTTTCCCAATTCACATACGGAAACAAAGGCATGGTTATAACATATATAATGAATTTATTTGCTTACCACAGGCGCAGAAAGTGCAAATGATTTGGGCGCAAAAAACTAAAAGAACTCCCCGAACTGGGAAGCGACTTGACTTCGTGACACTACATTTTCAAGTGAGGTCTCCTTTCGTTCGGCCCCTCTGGAACCTATTAGGAATGTAGCTACCTCGCGTTAATCATCCAGTCACAGAGCTTGCCTGCCGCTGTGTACATTCCAATTACAATGTCCTTTGTTCGAAATATATCGTAGCCTGTCTTCGTCTGATTTAGTGTTATACTACCGGGTATTTGTAAAGTTTCACTACACTTTGTATGCAGAACAAATCTGAAAAGTGAAGTACATGATGTCATACCAAAAAAAAAATGGGCTCCAATGTACACTGTGCATTAATATGCAGCAAATGGCTGTTGTCTGCTGGAGTAATTCTTTGAACTCCAAATACCTATTATGATAATTCTTCATTGATACTTTCCAGAGCTTCCATAATAGCGTTAGACGATGGTTGTGTCTATAGTTAATTTAATTAATGGTTTAGTACATATTTAATGACATAATGTACTTCATTTTTCAAATGTGCGCTACATAACAAGTGTAGCGAAACTTTACAAACTCCCGACATTATATTTTCATATTGTGTAGGTTATGTGCATGGAGAATCATGACGTATGGGAAGTGAGTGCAGTGATGATAGTTCTTAGCTCAACTCTACTCTATTCAACTCAACTCATTGTAATGTTTCGTAGGTAAAAATGTAGAAATCTGTATAATGTGAATTTATGGTATCAAGGGAAATAAATTGAAATGATGTTTTAAAGGAACACAGGAGACATGAAAAATAGTTGTTTTTTGGAGTATAAACAAAGGCTGTGTAATGCAAACACTAATTTGAAGAACGTGTGGCATAATATCCAAGGAACTATATTACCACTCTGATCAAAAGCTACTAAAATAAATTTTAAGTTATTGCGATATATTTGATGTCCAGTATGTGACCTCATGTGGTAGATAATATCACAATATATTTGATGCCCAGTATGTGACCTCATGTGGTAGATAGTATCACAAAGAAAATGCATTTTACCTACGGAATAATATATCTACTGTAATATCCGCTTAATCCCCGCTGGTATGTGTGCTTGCTTAATTAATATTTTTTGGCAGGCTCATATGCATGTGCCTCATAATTTTTTTTTTCTCCGCGTTTCCATCCTGTTTCAGGATATTGCGGTCAACACCAGCATCTTTCAGCTGTATGTTGATTCCTAGGCTAGATTACGCTCATCAGCACGCCACGACTTTCTGAGCGACCGGCTCCATGCTCTCATAAGTCACTTTTGCGATTCGAACCACTGCTAATTCTCGTCGCGTCACGTGATCTGCTCATCACTGTCTCGGCATTAGAACAGTTACAATTGTAAATTAAGTACGAGGGAAAGTTAATAAGTAAGTCACAAATGGCTGTAGAAAAATAACTTACTTGGTGATAGAAAAACGGGATAGAGGAGACGGCGAAGATTATCGATGAAGAAAGGAATGCACAGAGTTATGAGAGGGACAAGAGTTTGAGATTCTAATGACGAAAGGGAGTGAACATCTAAAGAATATAAGGACAAGAAGAATGAAAGAAGAAGCAGAGATAAAATGAGGACAGAAAGAGGTTCGGCACAGAACACGGAAAGAAGAAGATAATGAAATAAAGTAAGAGTTGATGGACCGTTGCGTCAGAGTCACCGAAAGGTCATCCAACGAATAACGTTACAAGCTTCATGTGTGGCGTAAGTAGTTTAAGTAAGAAGATGTTCTATAAATGTGACAGCATAGGACAATGACATGCTAGACTTTAGTTTTGTGCTGTTTAATGAGGGACTGGAAAGGAGATACAATGTAATGCGAGATAGAGAGTTCAAGTGGAGTTCTCTGCATGTTGTATAAAGTACAGTGCTTCAATGCAGACTCAAAATGTGGCCTGCGTGTCGGCGTTGTTCATGAACAATTTGTATTAGTTCTGCTGTTCAATTCACATTGGTTATTGAGAAAAATGAGCTAAACTATGCCATGGAATAATACTTGGCAAACATGGGGTTCATCGTCCGTTAGAGACTAAGCCTGGAGCATATAGATTTCTGATATTGTGACTGTGTCAGCCAGTGGTATCACGTGAGAATAATTGGCTGTGACCATGTCGATAAACACAAGATGTTACTGCGGTGTACTTTTTTGGATAAAGCCATACATTTGTTTAGATCATTTTATAATAGCATCAAGCTCTAAAGATGTAAGGAAATGTTTTTTACAAGGCAAACATTTATAATGGAACCACAAGATTCAAGTTCAGCAAGCATGTACTGGCAAGAATTTTTTTCTAACATGTCTGAATCCAACATCCATCGCTATCATGTGACAGTTTCAACTGCAAACTATAGCAACTGTGTCCAGTGAACCCGTGATATTGTGTGGTGATTTGACGGTGTGTAGACATTTTTCATTGCAGAAAGCAGGTTGCAGTAGTAATCAGTGGTTTTCTGTATCCAAGAGCAGACGAGTGAGTCAGACAACAGCCAAGACCCGAAGAGGTGTATCATCCTGTCTGAAGAACGACATCAAGGTGACAGAGGACAGTATCTGAAGGAGCAAGTACTAGCATCTGGAGGTCACTACGAACAAGGACAGGATCAGATACATAAGGTGGTAATCCTTTTAGATTGTCGGTGTAACTTGATCTGTATCACGCATATTTATTATATTATTTTATATATATATATTGATGATAATATTTTTGTAATTTGTTGCACAGCGGATACATTTTAGTGTACATTAATTGTGTCCACATTGGGTGATTTTGACACCTGAAGTGAAAGGTGCGGCTTAATTGAGCTGAGACTGAAGTAGCATTTTAGATATAGATGAAAGGTATACGGCGATAAAATTTCAGTAAAGACGTAGTTTTTGGTAGTTGACTACAATAGAATTGGCAATCATTTGTCCAGTGGAAAATTAACAGACACTGACATAACACCTGGCGAAGTGAATCTCGCACGATCGAGTTTGTTTACAGCAGGAGGAATGCATGGCCAGCATACGATGTGGGTAATCATTGTGTGGTGACGAAGCGTTTCTCAGAATATGTTCACATCATGTGGGGCAGCCTTCCAGCATATGACATTGGTAATTGTTATGTGGTGGGGGACTCGTTATGCGGAGTCTTGAGTATATTTGATTGTAAGTACAACTGACTATTGTTATGTGTATGGATCAATGATACATAACATGGTTTGTTGTGGGGAAGTGTGATGTAAAAAATAATAACTGTTTATGATTGATAACAGCATGTGAAGTCATGTTGCATCGGCACCTGACCGTTGTCGCGTGTATGGGTAAATGACACACGACGGTGATTTGGTTACGATGAAGCATTATTTCAACGGATTTAGTTCATGTTTTCTGGTGAATACAATTTTGCTAAACCTGGATGAAACATGCAAAGTTTTGGTTCAATTGACATCATGACTACTTATGGGAAAAGGACAACATGAAAATACATGAAGGAAATTACGCAGAATTGATTTTCCCGACAGAAGACAAAAAGATACCTGTCGCAAGTGATGATTCAGAAATAGAACCCAACATGTATGAAATAAAAGCAAACTGCACAGGAAACCAAACACAAACCAGTCAATCAATAAACACCGAATTGACATATAGTAGTAAAGACAATACACAAAAGACATCCCATAACAATTTACAAGAGTTAACACAGTCAGAAATTACTTGGGATTCATTACCAATAAGATCGAATCTAACTCAAGCAGAACGTGAGAAAGTTACATTTGGTATTGAAAATTTTAGACGTATTAGTCATTCATTTAGTGACAGCACAGCAATGATTAAACAATTCTTTGCGCCATACTTAGATAATAGTAAAGTAGATCACATACACGGATGTGCAGCTAAAAGATATGAGTGAGCTCGGATGACGAGGAGTCATATAGAAAGAACAACAGGCAACAACGTCGGTTAAAAAAGACAACCAAACCACGACAAACAGATATGGCAGACTATACAAAAGCAAACTGGCATGAAGAAACTCCGCCAAAGATGTCATAAACCCATTATACCAAGACAGACACTTTACTAACAGAATGGAAACAACAAAGTGTTCCCGAAACTCAAATTGACAAAAGAATACGGGATGTGAAAATAAGGAATTGGAATCGGTATTGGAAATATCTAGGTTTGTCCGATGAAGAACGGAAGGAAAAAACACGTCAAATAGATTATTATAAATCAGTAACAACATATGTCACACAGGAAGATGAGAATCACTGCCCAGTTCTACACATTAAAGAAACATAAATTAAATAGATTAAAACAAGTCAAGACAGATACATCCATTAGATACACATGCAGTACACACAGCGACAGATGAGCATTGTATTTTTGAACATTGAATTATGTCTTTATAAATCTGTCGAAATTCTTCTGTCTATAAATTTCTTTTATATGGTAATTAAACGACATAATACGTATACAGCTAATTACAGATACTAATTAGTAGATATAATTCTTTACAAGCACGTAATACGTCAAACACATATAACATATCAGTCAACCACATACATCACAGTACGTCTATGATATATACATACAATACAACAATTCACATGGTCGAACAGCTTGTACACATCATCCACAATATAGCAACTTATAAAGGTTGTTTGAACAAAGTTGATACTCTGAACAAACGGTCAGGACATTTCAGACTATCGGAAAACAGCTAATAGTAATTGATGTTAGCAATTGGTAATAACTATGTTATAACTATGTCAATATTGATTGGTTAAGATACATGCATATTTGGGTTATTATTGTTACAGACATATTTATAATACGGCAATATCAGTGCGGAAGGATGACTATTAGTACATGTAATAAATGGTCAAATGAGATCTGAAGCATGTTGAGCAGACGAAATGTAATCCAACGTTGCAAGTTATCTGCGAGCGAAATCGTCGTATTCCAGATAAGTTAGATTAATTATTAAGATATACTAATGATATTTTATTGCTGTTGAAAATGAAATTCATGAACATTGGAAAAAAAAGATGAAGTCATGAAAAAAATAATTCAGAAAAATTAACAAAGATGAATTCCTAACAAAATAAATTCAGGAAAAGAAAAAAAGATGAATTCCTAAAAAAAAAATCAACACAGGAAAATGAAAAAAATAAATTCAAGAAAAAAAAAATTGTATTATTGAAGAAAAAAAAAAAAGACATGACAAAACAACAGAAAAGAACAAGATTTGTCATTATTTCGTTCAATGCATTTTTCAGTATCACGTGATGTATTATTGTTGTTGACAGTATGTATATATATTATGTACTCTTTAACACAAATTCCACAGGTTCAGGAAGCCATAGGTAGGACACATGATAAAAAGGGTACTACTAATTTCATTAGAAGAAAATTGATTGGTTTTAAATGTTTATTGGGTTCATTACAATTGTATTATTGCATGGGTTATTATGCATAACTTTAAGATGTATTTATTTCATGAACAGGATGAATGGGTATGAAAGGAATATTAGCTATCTAGGTAATTAACTTAATATTGCTATTATTATGAGATAGAGTAGGATTAAATATCGCAGGTAAATATTAGGCAGCCATACTCAAGAGCCACAAAGTAACAACATGAGAAAGTGCCGACAAGAAATATACATACATGAAAACCCCACATGAAGAGTTACACGAAACAGTCGAAGTCGAAGCACAGAAGTTACGTCAACTGTAGTCAGGTCATACGCACATTGGAATATGGGAAGGTCGACTATGAAGATACACAGCAAAGGCATGAGCGATTCAGTTACCAATGATGTCAGTGGAGGCTGGATGTAATGAACACACACATTTAAGGAGCCACTAGGAATGTCCGGGGAGACATTGGGACTTAGTGATGCTTGACTTCAATTCTCTGATATAAAAAGGAGTTTGGGAGCCACACATTGTCTATGGGGATAGATGTGATATGTGTCCGATTTATAATGTTTTTTTTTCTGTGATGTCGTTCATGGCACTTCAACTATTCACAATGGAATAGGTTATAAGGATAAGGGATACGCTTATGTAGAGACACGGACAGTTTTGTGCGACCTTCAGTAGACAAGGTAGACGGAGATGTGCTACCTTTAGTAGACAATGTAGACGGAGATGTGCGACCATGGACCAATATGACAGGTATGATCGACTACTGCGACTCATGTCACAGACTGGAAGAATGAGTTTTCAGGTAAAATGTTCATAACATTTTTAATTGATGGGGGGCATATGTGCCATGTGTCGCAGGACAAATAATGCGATAATCGGGAAATAGGAAAATACAGAACACATTGAACGCACCAGACTGGACTTGGTGATAGAAAAACTCTCCCTCCTCCTCCCTCTTCCTCCTCCCTCTTCCTCCTCCCTCCTCCTCCCTCCTCCTCCTCCCTCTTCCTCCTCCTCCTCCCTCCTCTCCATCCTCCTCCCTCCTCCCTCCTCATCCTCCCTCCTCATCCTCCCTCCTACTCCTCCCTCCTCTTTCTCCTTTCTCCTCCTCCCTCCTCCTCCTCTCTCCTCCTCCTCCCTCATCCTCCTTCCTCCTCCTCCTTCCTCCTCCCTCCTCCTCCCTCCCCCTCCCTCTTCCTACTACCTCCTCCTACCTCCTCCTCCCTCCTCCTCCCTCCTCCTACCTCCTACTCCCTCCTCCTCCTCCCTCCTACTCCTCCCTCCTCCTAATCCCTCCTCCTCCCTCCTATTACTCCCTACTCCTCCTGTCTCCTCCTCCTCCCTCCTTTTCCCTCCTCCTCTCGCCTCTTATCTCTTCCTCCCTCCTCCTCCTCCCTCCTCCACCTCCCTCTTACTCCTCCCTCCTCCTACTCCTCCTTTTTCTTCTTCTGCTGCTGCTGCTGCCGCCGCTCCATTTACCCAAGTTAATTGTTGGGGGAAGATGTAAAGATCTTTCAAGTGCTCTTTCTAATGCTTTCTGTAAGTTTGTCTTCGTTTATCTAAGGTTGTTCTAACTGCAACCAATAAATGATTAGACAGACAGGCAGGCAGACAGACAGAGATGGAGGGACAGACAGACAGTCAGACAGACAGACAGACAGACAGACAGACAGACAGACAGACAGACAGACAGACAGACAGAAAGACAGACAGACAGACAGACAGACAGACAGACGGGAACTGGAACTTATATGACTACTTATATGAATTAAATGAGATGCTCCCCTTCAGGATCTAGGCGAAGCCGGGCCGGGTCAGACAGACAGACAGACAGACAGACAGACAGACAGACAGACAGACAGACAGACAGACAGTCGGGAACGGGAACGGGAGCTTATATGACTACTTATATGAATTAAATGAGATGCTCCCCAACAGAGTCTGGGCGAAGCCGGGCCGGGTCAGCTATATATAATATACCAGTAGTACACACATTAGCTACACAATATGAAGTAATGGTTGTTGACACGATGTTTATTGTTGTTTGTGTTGCTGATATTGTTAGTATTATTTTTCTTTTTGATATTGCTGTTATTGCTATTATTATTCAATGCATGGTGTTGTTATTGTTGTTATTAGGATTACTGTTGTGACTGTTATTATTATTACTAGTATTATTAATAATATTGTATAATTCTATTATTATTGTTATTATTATTGTTGTTACTGCATTATTGATGCGATCGCTGTTGTTATTGTTGCTGTTGATGTTTCTGATGTTAATATTAATATTGTTGGTATTGTTATTATAGTCATTTTGTTATTGTTCTTAATGTTTTGGTTTTTGTTGTGTTATTATTTCTGTTGGTATTGTTACTGTTGTCACTGCTATCGTTGTTTTTGTGCTGTTGTTATTGTTGTTGTTATTATTATTGTTATTGATGGTGTTGTCGTCGTCGCATTTGTTATCATCGTTATCATAATCATCACATAGAACTATTTTCACACAGTTATTGTATAGCACATTTGTGCCACATTTATTGAAAGACAGAAGATCAAGTGGTTTGGCCATGTCGTTAGAATGCAACATCAGCAACTACCATCATTGGCCTTACATCAAAGATCATCTGCGACGAGACCACAAGGACGTCCAAGAAGAATATGGATTGACGACATCAGAGACATTGTACAACCACACGGAATGACACTATCCAGTGCCGTCCACCCTGCGCCGGAACGCAAATTATTTCTCCCCACGCCGCTTGACTGCAGAAGTGGAAGATGATGATGATGATGATGATTGTATTGCAAAGACTACAAAATTTCTCAACCATTGTGCTACTCTAGGTGTTGTTCAGACAGACTCATAAAGAGAACTAGCAACTCGCGACAGAAAGCTGTGGACATACATGGTCATCAACGGCATATGGCATGGACTACAGGAAGAAGAAGACACATGCAAAGTGCATATTACAATTTAATTGGATGAAAGCGTGAACAAACATGTCTATCCAACAAGAACTCAGAATTGTAACCCTCCAAAAAATGCTGTTAAGATAAACAAACTTGAGAAAATGAAATATACAAAACAACGTTTTCCTTAGTGAATTTAAACACAGAAGCCACAAACAATATGTTGCAAGATTGATTGCCTGGTATATTTCGTTGCACTGGTCAGGTGACTAGGCGAGATGAGGGATATATCCATCCATCCATCAAGTGCCATGCCGGCAAGCGTGGGCGATCATATTCTGCCATCTCACTCGATCACCAGTGCCGTGGATCAGCTCCGTGTTCCTGTCTCGACCATGTCACGTGGTCAAGCCATCCAGGTATTTACTTCTGTGTCTTTCCCTTGGTCCCTTCGATCTTGCCAGTCGTCACCAAGTTCTCAAAGAAATGTCTTCTCATAACAAGCCCAAATAATGTTGACTGCCTACGTCTAATGACTCTAATCAGTTTACGATCTTCATTTCTTTCTTGAAGGACATGTTCACTGGCTTTTCCTGTCTTTCCAATGTATTCTTTGCATGTTCCTCAGAAACCACATTGCCACAGCCATCAGATGTTTTCCAGCTTGACTGCTTATTGTCCACGCTTCACATCCATACACAAGTATAGGTTCTATGTAGCACTTCAGCACTCTTTTTCTCGCTTCAATTGATATCATGATATTGGTCAGTATGTTTTTGATCTTGCAAAAGGCTACTTTCGCCATGGTAATCCTTGTTCTAATCTCTTCAAAGCATCTCTCAGCAGATGTTATGACTGTTCCGAGATAACAGTATCGATGCACTTGCTTAAGAATATGCCCATTTACTCGTATATCACGTTGTGGTATTTCCTTCTTCCCAGTGACAACCATAATCTGCGTCTTCTTAACATTCAGTTATAACCCTAGTTGTGCACTGTGTGCAACAACCGCATCTACTAAAGTTTGCATGTCCTGTTGATTGTCTGCAATCAAGACTATCATATGCATATCTAATGTTATTGATGTATCGTCCCCCAATGTTGATTCCTTCCATATCTTCTATATTTCTGAAAATATGTTCACTGTACAGGGGGAAAAAAAGATCGTGAGACTTTACACATCCCTGTCTCACATCTCTTTTAATAGTCTGATATTGACCTACATCGTTATTAATTCTGATGGCAGCTTGTTGTTTCCAATATATGTTTTTTTTTAAAGTATAAGGTCTTTTCCATCAATTTGTAGATCTTTAAGCATCCTTACCATGTCGACATATCTCACTTTATCGAAACCTTTGTGTAGTCACTAAAGCAAAGATATAGATCTTTGTTAACTTCTATAGAACGTCCAATTACTGTTCTCAATATATACACAACATTTACTGAGATCTTGCCTTCTACAAACCCACATTGTTCTCCTATTTCAGGTTGTATTTTCTTCCTAACTCTTTGCATGATAATTCTAAAATATGCCAGGTAAGAAATCATGTGAAATATTGTTTGTGGCTTTTGTGTTTAAAGAAAATGAAATGTTTTGGAGATGTATAAAAACAAGGGCAGTCTGTGTGATAGCGGGAAATAAAACGCTACCGCTTGAACTTCCAGTGCGTCATATTTGGGGTGGGGGAATCGTTCAGTGCACGGGCTGGTCGGGCTTCAACGTTTACTTCACGTTTAGAAAACAATGGCAAGCTACTAAATGTAAACTTGTATACAACGCAAAATGGGGTTGGGGTTTAACGCAAAGTCCTATAAAAGCCATGTAACATTTTTGTTTTCAAAACAACATGATGTTTTGGAAAAGATAAATATGGAGGAAAGTATAACATCATCAGCATCATCACCATCACCATCATCATCATCATCATCATCATCATCATCATCATCATCATCATCATCATCATCATCATCATCATCATCATCATCATTATCATCATCATCATCATCATCATCATCATCATCATTATCATCATCATCATCATCATCATCATCATTATCATCACCATCATCATCATCATCACTATCATCATCATCATCTTAATTATCTTCATTAATATCATCATCAACATGTGCTATGATTGAGACGACCACAATCTGTGACTTTCATACAATTTAATTTTAACCATAGATGTTCACTGTGTGCAACAATTGCATCTAAAAAAAAACGCTGCAGATTCTCCTCACTGTATGCAATGAACACGATCCGCATATATAATGTTATTGGTATTACGTCTGTCCCCAATGATGATTCCTCTCATATCTAAAGTTATTGATGTCACGCCCCCCACTGAGGATTACTCTCATATTTAATGTTATTGATGTTTCATCCCGTAATAATAATTCCTCACATATAGTGTACAAGGAAATCGGAAAAGAAGAAGACCACAACATAGATCAGTGGTTCTTAACCGGTGGGGAATTTCCCCCCCCCCTCCCCCCGTGGGAGGGGGAGAATTTTAGGGTTCCAGAGGGGGAATGAAGACCATCTCAAGATCGCGTTAATACAAGAACCGATTACTTGATATTGTTTTTCCCTTCATACTTTACAGTTATGTACGTCTCATACTTCTAAAATTCATTTTATAAAGTAAGTAGACCCACAAATCATGTTTTATGTGGATGTCTAGACTTGTTTTAGTATATGCTATTCAATTTACCTTCCAATTTTACGTATACTGTGTAGGGGTGGGAAGATTTTTAGATAGGAAATATAAAAAAAAAAGGGGGGGGGGGGTGGATGACGTTCTGAAAATACGGTGAAGGGGAGCACGGGCCAAATTTTTGATAGGAAGGAGGAATGACGTTCTGAAAATATGGTGAAGGGGGGCAAGGGCCATAAAAAGGTTGAGCATGATATTTAACAAATATATTACCTCTCTGATCAATAGCTCTAAAATCAACTTAAGTAATTACGATATCTTAGACGTCCAATATGTGACCTCATGTGGTAAATAATATCACAACTGAACGGCATTCTACCTACCTGATAATATATCCAGTGTGATAACCTTTTAGAAAGAGGAAAAACATACTACATACAAGACTACACATGTACATTTACTAATCTCCACAACCCAAACATAGCTCCCAAAGCGAGGGAAATTACATATCGTTTGATCTTTAACATGACACCTACTACAGAAAAACAAGCACACAGGTCAAAACGAATATCACCATGTCAACTATGTAGACAAAAGATACAAGAAACAGAAGACACATTTCTTTACATGCCCAACAGTACAGACTGCACTAGACATTTTAAGACAACTAATTGAGATATTCATCAAAAAGAAGACAGATATGTACATGGCAATATTTTTAAACACAATACCAAAACCCACAGAAAATAATCACATACTATTGTTGACTGCTCTAGCAGAGTACAGGTACAGGTATTGACCTGTAGAAATGCAGCAACATACAAGTTCAGAACACAAAACACACATATAATACAGCACTAAGTCCAAAACAAAATCACAAAAATATTCAAAACCACTTAGACAAAAGGGAATATACACATTTCAAATTTGTCTATGGGATATGGATAAGGTATACAAACATAGATATACATCTAAATCTGTATTGATTCGTGCATGCGTAGATATGTTTGTACATGTACGTATAAGTGGGTTTGCGTGTGTGTGTGTGTGTGTGTGTGGGTGGAAATATGCACATATATATTTGGTATGTATATATATATCTGTCAGTAGTGTTCGTGTTGATGTATAATTGACCCCTAGTCATGCGTGGATAAACGTATAGATTTAATAAATACATGACCGAAAAGTGACTTTGTTTCCGTGGAAACCTTTTACAAAGACCCCTTACCCCACTCCAAACGCCAAGAATCAGCAAAATTTCAATCCTTGGAATCACCTTGGACCACGGCAGCTTTAAGGTTCTAAACTTCTCATCCCGCTAACCCAGAATACATTCTTGTGATTCATTGTGTGACACCCTCCCCCCTCTGCTCTCGTAGTCCTCTCTCTCTCTCTCTCTCTCTCTCTCTCTCTCTCTCTCTCTCTCTCTCTCTCTCTCTCTCTCTCTCTCTCTCTCTCTCTCTCTCTCTTTCTTACCATGTCACACGCAAGCACACATATTCTATGAGAATCATTTTTCGTTGTCAATCGAGGTTTTGACACTTGCTTAGCAGACACAGGTAAATCCTTTGTACTGATCTTCACCCGGCCCAGCAAACAGAAAAATAAATCCTTCGTACCTTTAAAAAAATGTAAGCTGGTATATTGTCACATCCCCCTTTCCCACCATTTTGATACTGTTGGTGTTGATGCTGCTGCCGCCCTCACCGGTTGGTTCTTAACAAGTTACACCGCCATGTTCATCATTACCGAGTGGTGGTGATGGTATTGGTGGAGGTTCGGAGATGACAAGTGAGGGATGTGGCAGGGGAAATAATATCGGTGTACTATCATCTTGCTGGTGTTTAAAATGTTTCCTTACAACAATTTCAATGAAGAAATGTTCCAATGAAAAATGTTTGTAAAATTGCGCATATGTCATCTACACGTCCACATGCACCGCTCTGTAAAAATACGAACAATATACTTTGCAGCGATGTTAACACTCAATATAAGTTTAAAAGAAAAAGATTCTCTTCACAACGTTAAAAAAAAAAGTTTTAAGGGCCTTAGTAGGCCTCTTTCAGTCTGAAGGACAAATACATACACACAACACAAAAAATAATCACGGAGAAAACTCTCCAGTGACTGCATTAAGGCATAAGAACGAGATACGAAAAAAAAATGAAAACAATGAAGAGAAAAAGAGAATCTTTAAACACATAAAAAAAAGAATTTTTTTGCTACTTATCTGATGATGATTGATGATTGATTTAGGAACGATCATCGCAGCATGCGGGGCACCAAACGTCGACCATTATCTTTTTCTAAGAATCCCAGGCCACTTCTCCTACCTCTAACCACCGAACCATCTGTGTAGAAGATCACATCACCCGAGAGAGCATTATCCTGAATTAGTTGCTGGATTTCCACTTCCGAGGCTCCTGCTGGCCGCTCCCTCCACTCCCGGCTCAATTTGCTACTTATCTCAGAATGCCAGGCTGTGATACTAACAAGAATTTGACATTGATACTCTTATATATACAGCCGTGGTAGTCTGTGAGTCATGGGGACCGGGGTAGGGGATGGTAACTGTTCAGCGACGATCCCAGGTAAATGAATGGACGTGGTACGTGAAACAAGTGGGTGGAAGGTAAGGTGGTAATCTCTAAGCAATAGAGATGCGATGGTGGTCCGAGTGGGAAAACTAAGAAGGAGTCCCAGTGGATGTCCGTAGTGTAGACAGTTCTTCTTTGATCTAGTCCTGATTGATGTCCTCTGGTAGTTTCATAACCATGCCTATCCCTATTTTGGATGATCCAAGATGACCGTTCTCGTCTGATTTAGTGTTATAATATTACATTTCCATATTGTGTAGGTTCTGTAAATTAAGAATGGTGAAGGAAAGAAAGCAAAAGAAGGCAGAAAGATAGATATTTGCAAGGATGTGCAATATGGAATAAACGGGCCACGACTACCGACCTGACACAAGAATGGTGATCGTGTAGTCTCTGTGGCGGAGCAGTGATGACACAGTCATCATAATTTCCGGCTTCAATATGCGTGTATTGTCAAGGTTGCCTTCTCAGGTTTAACTGATTAATTACCATGGGATGATTAATCGTCTCTAGCGACTTCCCCCATCTGCCATGGGCTTATACACAGTAGGTTTCCTTATGCAACACTCTTTAATTTGATATATAACACAATATGTCTTCTACGATATAAACAACTTTTAACCTAGAACAGTAGCTCCCAAGCTTTTCAAGCAGATGGCCATATCTACTATTTTCGTTAGTTAAACGGGCCACGACGTCATAAAATTATAAAAGCCGTGCAATATCATTCTTACCTTTCCTAACTTTCGTCAACACAATTCCAAAACTTTTAAGGCAGTCATTGTCAGAACTACACTGTGGTCATTTTTAAAAAAAATCAAAAGTTCATTTAACAATAAATTTTACATCAGTTTCGAAAAACGCCATTAATAAGTAAGTCACAAATGGCTGTAGAATAATAACTAAATATGATAACAATGTGAAACCAGTTTATTTTTATACATACATTGTCCTTTTATTTCTCAACATAATTTCCACCAACATTGATGTATTTATCCCATCGTTTTAACAGTCTTCCCAAACCGACAGCATAGTATTGCGTGCTCTCTTTTCTAAACCACGTTTTCACTTCACATTCAACTTCGACGTCATTCGCGACATGTTCTGGAACATCCACCTTACAGCACCGACTTAGCCCTTTGCGATTTAACGTAAAGCGGTGCATAGCGTTGTAGAATAAGTTACGAGGGCGAGTCAATAGGTAAGTCACACAGTTCTGTGGGATGGTAGGTAAATGAAAACAGAGCACACAGTTCTATGTAGCCACCACAAAAGTCTTCTGAGTTGGAAACGCCTCTAAAGCCCCTTCAGTCAGCTGTCCTACAAACAGTCATAATCTCATTTTAAATGAAGAAATGACATCGCACAATTTTGTGAATGGTTTGTTTATTCCCTGACACCTCGCATTTAAAGAGTTTAAATGAGACGTGATGTCCATCAAAAATACCAGTTCATTAAGCCAGTCATCGTTCAGCAGAAATTCCCGTTCTGTAGGCAATTCATTTATTTCAGACAGAAACAGATAGACAATATTTTTCAGTGTCCCAATCTTCGTTGAATTCACGACAAGCGACGTCTTCACCTTTTCAATTTTTACCATTGTTTGATGTTAGATTCTCCTCAGTCATGTTTATAGGTGTTAACGGTTTATTTGAAATAATCTAATTTCAACACAATACTACCGACTTTGCAAAACAGTTGTAACAGACGACAACATGGCGCCTTGCGCACTCTGACTGATCGACAAGGCTGGGATATGGGAACTTCATAACGTTTCGTTGCGAACTGAACAGGCGCATTCGATCATATCTGAGAAAAAAACCACGAGCAGAGTAAATTATCGCACGCTGACGGGGCGCATCGAGTGCATTTTTAATTTTATTAAAATATATTATATTAAATAAGAGGCCTCGCGTGCCACTTTCGGACAGCTGGCAGTCCACAAGTGGCCCACGGGCCGTGGTTTGGGAACCTCTGCCCTAGAACTACCATGGGGTCCAGATGGACTCTAGTGTCAACTTTCGTGTCTGTCAATGTGTCGTATTATACTTATTTGCATTTTTTATTTTATTATATTTTTTTTTTATCCCCCACGCTTCCTGGCATGGCAGATGATTGATTGATTATCCCCCAAAGCCAACCCCTCGTTTAAAAAATAATGTTCATCATTGTGGAATTCGTTGTAAGGTATGTACACTGTGTCCATATTTAGTTTTTATCATCTTTTCGCAGGTGTTACACGTACCTAACTGGTTTTATTTCCTATTTAGATACTTCCTACTGCAGCCGTTATTTCTTTTATGCATATTGCAACTCGTTTCAATCATTGTAATGTTTCATAAAGGGCCTTTCGGCAGATTTTCTCACTATGATGCAAGTCTTCGAAATGTCGCCCCTTAACTGTTTGTTTCTTTTCGAAATGCCGCTCTTGAAAGATATTTAATTATTGAATAGTTCAAATTGTATTTTGATTTCACTGCTTCTGCCGTCCCCTTACGGCGTTGCGTGATGCGGCCGCCTCTCTGTATCATAGCACGGCACGGCCCTGGTTTTATATGTAACAATGTATAAATATCTATAACAGGAATTCTTGGTATCAAGGGAAATAAATTTAAATGGAATTTTTAAGTGGCAAGGGAGACAAGAATATTAGTTTATTGGAGTATATATTAAACATGTATTCAGCAATAATTAAACAGAAGAATGTATAGCATAATATGTAATACAAAGTATTGCTACTCTGATCAAAAACTACTGAATGAATGTAAGCTATTGCGATGTATTAGAATTCCAGTAGGTGATCTCATGTGATGGATAATATAATGAAGGAAGTGCATTCTACATACATATAATATATCAAGTGAAATATCCTATTGGTCGTCACGATGTACTTACTCTATTAGTAGCATAGTATTTTTGGCAGGCACATGTACATGTGCCTCATAATGTTAGCATAGAGACTTTAATGGAGCAAAGATGATATCGATGTTTGTCTTTGATACGAAAGTAAAAAGTACAAAAAACGACAGTCGCAGATTTTTGCCGTAACGTTGGAGTTATATTTGATCCTAGCAAAGACAAGCCACCGTAGACGTGTTCAGCTGCAATGACACCCAGTCGTATAACATGTAACATACTTTACCTTAGTTTTCTTTCTAATACCAGAATTTGATGACAAAACACATCCGTATCATTCTCCTTACTCCTTCTGCTCATCACTGTCTCGGTATTCAGTGACAAATGTTACAAAGCCTCCCTACTTATCACTTTCCACCATCTATTTTTGTTAGGTCCTGTCGTATATCTTGATAAATCTCAAAGAGGTAGAGGAAAACTAGAATTCATCTTTCCCAGTGTGATCCTGTCCCATTATAATTATATATATATATATATATAACTATATATAATATTGATGCCTCAAACATACATTTCACTAACATCAAGTTATATTGCAGATCCTCATTGATAGTTACTATACATCTTCCATTGGAGTAAGTTAAGTCTGAAACTGGGTATACACTCAGGTTGATTTATTTCAGAGTTCTTGGAACCCTGTGGCAAACAGTTCAATGAAAGTATGCATATTGAATTTCCTTAGAGTGTTGATCTTTCCAGGTACTAATAGATAGTGGCTTCAGTTCTCCACCCTCGGGTACAAGAATAAGTTATCTGTGTTACCTGTCCTAAATGTTTAGTGGAACGTCTTGCAGGTAGTTGCTTTTAGAATAGTTTTCTGCATCACTCTATCAAGATGCTTTACTCAAAAGTCAGGTCTAGATCTAGATGGATCTAGCCATTGCCTGACATTTCAGCATTCAGCATATATTTACTGATATCATCAATGTGAACATTAGAAATGGAAGACTGTAAAACTCCCAAGAAAAACAAGGAAAATAAATACAAGGGATTTTGATCCTAGGAAAAATAAGCAGTCGGGTAAGAATGTCTTGGTGTTCTCCAATAGTTATCAACCCCACGACTGGTTACTCTTCATCCAATCTTTCATTATAGGGCGCTCAAGGTTTAGACTACCAGATAAGCAGTGTCATCGTCACCCATGCCTGTCACTCCTGGTCTCCAGGTTGAGTAATAACTTGAACGATTCAGAATGTGATAACTATGTACACCATTCCCTTGCCGTAATGTAATTTGCCATTTTCTCTTTAGATTCTATGCTTGTTTCATCACTGGCTTATTTAATCTCTATTCTTATTCAGTCGATGGCATAATTGACTCATTTATCCAGGTTACTGGCTCTCAAACGTAAATAAATATATCAACTGGTCAACTCTTGAAGAATTTATAAAATAACGCCGGACACGTGCGTCCTAATTCGATCTCATCTTTATTATCGGGGCGGTATCACAACGAACCACACAACATGCTGGTAATCCATTGATTAACCATACTCGCATCTACATTGTGTCCATTCGTTCTGTCCCTTTGAACCAGATTCTAAATTATCGTCAGGCCTGTCATCGCACTATTTCACACTTACCTATAATTAACACCTGCGTTGTATGTGCATAACTATCCTACTCACGTCACAGCTGCTTGTCGAACTATTCTCTAGGTATCTTCTCCATAGTCAGTCAACTTTGACAACGGCCCATCAATTCTGCTTGTGCTTCATATCCAATTCCTCCGCTATTAAGCCATATTTCGTGCCCTACATTATTTATAATGGTTCTTGGTGGATATTTCGCATGTTCCTTCGTCGTATACTTGAACTGTCTCCTCCCGATGCTGACGATTAACGATTAGCCCCTCAGAATTCTGCCGTGATGATCTTCCTTCTTGCCGTACTTCCTTGATCTCTGTCTTGTAGTCTCTCTGTCAGTTTTTCATGTCATCGTTTCTAAGTCAGCGCGTGTGCGATCAATGTGCGCGCTGTACTTGTTCTTTTAACTTCCCGATAATCTATATCTGTACGTGACACATGGCATCCCTTTTGTACATGATTATTTTCTCTAGATATCCTTCCACTTTATTGAAAAGGTCTCATTCAGTAAGGGATTTAATTCATTCCAAAATGCAATGAGTATTTGCTTATAACCAATATAAGTACATTATAGTACCATCTCCTGTATAACATTCAGGAGAATTCTTCCTATTAAAATTCTTCGAGGGAGAGTATCTTCTCTCCTCTTCAACATGTATGTAATATGCCTTTACCTCATTCATCTATAGGATCTTTCAACCTCCTACTCCTAGTCCTCCTCCTCCTTATCATCATCACCATCATAATCACCATTATCATCATCATCATTATCATTATCATTATCATCATTATCATAACCATTATCATCATCATTATCATCCACTACAATTCAGGTTACAAAAGCATATGATTGTAACATGAGTGATATGGAATACAGAGTGGCGTCATGCTTAGAAGTGCAACTAAATTATTAATTAGTGTATTAGTTATGACTAACATCTTCTTCTCTGATAGACAGAACATTATACATCAAATTGCTTACTATCAAGAGATTGATTCATTGCTCCTACTCCTTCTCAGTATGTCACTTCTCCTCACTCAATCCACAATCCGTCATCAGAAATCATAACCATACTTGCATGGATGATATATAGGCAATCTTATTGTTATGTGACTCACAAATGATAAATTCACATATTTAATACCAATGAAATCACAACTGAATCACCACGTGAATGCTTCCGTCGAATACACAAGATTATAAGATACACATAGAGAACTATTTAACATCTCATGTGCTCGTGTACTGCTTCTATCACGAATTACACTAATTCCTCCTAATAGTGATTGCATATTTAAAATAATTCCTTACTATTGAACTAAGTATTCTAGCCTTCTAAATCCTATGTTAATCACAAACTCCTAAATCACTGCTGATTTAGCCCAACTGCTTAATGAGTAAACTGTACAACCTAGGCCCAATGCCTATGAATTCACAGAAGCTGTCTAACTAATCTACACAGATTATGGTCGTCACTAGGAAGAACGAAATACCACAATGTAATATACAAGTAAATAGGAATATTCTTCAACAAGTAAATAGGTACAATTATCTCGGAACAATAATAACATCTGATGGGAGATGCCTTGAAGAGGTTAGAACAAGAATCGCCATGGCTAAGGTCGCCTTTAGCAAGATGAAAAACATACTGACCAATAAAAAGATGTCAATTGAAACGAGAAAAAGAGTGTTGAGGTGCTACATAGAATCTGTACTTTATATGGATGTGAAGCTTGGACAATGTGCAGTCAAGCTGAAAAACATATGATGGCTGTAGAAATGTGGTTTCTGAGGAAAATGCAAAGAATACCATGGACAGCCAGAAAGACCAATGAACAGGTCCTTCAAGAAACAAACGAAGATCGTAAACTGATTAGAGACAATAGACGCAGACAGTCAACATTTTTTTGGGGCATATTATGAGAAGAAATGAATTGGAGAACTTGGTGACAACTCGTAAGATCGAAGGGAACAGACCAAGAGGAAGACCTAGAGGCAAATACCTGGATGGCTTGACCTCGTGGCATGGTCGAGACAGAAACACAGAGCTGATCCACGACTCTGGTGATCGAGTGAGATGGCAAAACATGCCCGCCCACGCTTACCGGCATGGCACATGATGGATTGATGGTCTAACTAGGAGAAAATCTTCACTATGGTTTAACCTAGTGCACAGCTTATCTATGAACTACAACATTTGAATGTAGCGTTTAGTCTCTCCGGAATTATGTTTTTAAGGACTTACCACATTGTTACAACACATCACCTTACCATCTTCTGGGAAGGAGAATTAACTAACGTAATATGTATTACAATGTGATTACCTGTAATATAATTGAATGTCTTCTTCAAACATAACGTCAGTTGTTTCAGGCTCCAGACGCGGTTTTGGGTTTCCTGATTTCGCTGGCTGCTAATAAGCTGGTGCTTCTCTCTTCCTCTGTTCGAATTTCTAATCCTAAGGTTGACGGTTTAGTAGAAGATACCAGAAGTAGAAGTATTTGCCTTGAAATCGGCGCACTGGAAGTTCAAGTACAAGCGTTTATCAACTTCAGCCTGCATCTCTCCTAGACAACTGCACATTTTAAACAAACGACGTACGCCGGAATCGAACACATAACCTCCGGAATGTGTGGCAGGTGGCATAACGACTTTGCTTATCTTGTCTAGAACTTTACTCCCATAACAGTCTATATAAATGCCTCTCCATCGTAAGCCCCTCTCTCGTTGTCATATGTAAGCTGCCTATCACATCTTGAATCCAAGTACCTTGTGGTCTTCCTCTTTTCGTCTCTTTTGTACACTGTATGAGAGGAATTACCACTAAGGGGCATAAATCAATAACATCAGATATGAGAGGAATCATTGTGACATTGCGATGTGAAACTATATACAGCTTTCTTAAACATATGATGTGAAAGACGCTTGAACAGCTAGCACATTCCCAGACAACGGTATTAATTTAGTCTAGTTAGCGGGACGTTTGTCCAGTCAATACAATGGTTGTAAAAACAGGCACGTCTGGTTTTCTTATTGCTAGTAAAACACTGCCCGGAGAATTACTAACTTGTTATTGTTGTTGTTGTTATTGGTGTCTTTGTCATATTATTATATCTGCTGTTATTGTTACTGGTGTTATTGTTGTTTTTGGTGTTGCTATTATAATTGTATTATTATTATTATTATTATTATTATTATTATTATTATTATTATTATTATTATTGTCGTCGTCGTCTTATTTTCCTTTCTAATTTTCTTTCTAAAATGAGAATTTGGTGACAAACCACATCTCTTGATTTGCTCATCACTGTTTCGGCATTAAGTCATAACTGTGACAACACCTTCCTACTTACCATTTCCCGCTATCCATTTTTTATTATGTGCAAACCGACTGTTTGGAACTGAATCTGTTAAAAGTCAAAAAGGTCCAGCGACAATCCCCAGGATTTCTCCGAGGAAATTGCATTCGTGACCCAAACGACGTACGCTGGAATCAAACCCACAACCTTCTGAATGCGCGGCAGGGGGTGTAACCACTTCGCTTGTCCTGTCTATAAATTTACTCCCAAAACAGTCTATTTAAATGTCTCTCCATTGTAAGCCTCTGTCGTTGTCATGTATAAACTACCTATCATATCATGTATCCATCTTCGCTGTGGTCTTCCTCTTTTCCGACTCCTTTGTACACTATGTGAGAGTAATCATCATTGAGGGACGTAACATCAATAACATAAGATATGAGAGGAATAATCCTTGAAGGACGAAACATCAATAACATTAGATACGAGAGGAATCATCATCGGGGGTTATAACATAAGTAACATTAGATATAAGAGGAATCATCATTGATTGACATAACATCGATAACAGTAGATATGAGCGGAATCATCATTGGTGGACGTAACATAAATAACATTAGATATGCGGATGATACAGTGTTCATTGCAGACAATGAGCAGAATCTACAACATTCAGTAGATCATAGGAATCATCACGTCCTACACATTGCTGCTTAGCCTCAAATCCGTATGTTGGGCATTTCGTTCGCCACAGGCCGCTCCCCACGCAAACCAGGAGAAGTCAGTCTGCAGATGACCTCCACTTAGAAAGCTATCGGTTCATACTTTCCACAAACTAGGTTAGCAAGCCAAGTAATATTCCCATTTGTGCCCCTGCGACGCTTTTTCCACCTTTTGGTGAAGCCTACACAATGAATCGTTGGTGCTGACATTCCACTTAATGGATTTGCTGTTTGATGTGTTCAGCTACAATAACTCACAGTCGAAAAAAACATGTAATATGTGTTACTTTAGCTTTCTGTCTATTACAAGAATGTGGTGACAAACCACTCCCGTGTCTTACCCCTTACTTGGTCGGCTCATCACTGTTTCGGCATTATGGCATAACTGTGACAAAACCTCCCTACTTATCATTTACCGCCATCCAATTTTGTTAGATCCAAACCAATCTTTTGTTTGGAACTGAATCTGTTAAAAGGCGAAAGGATCGACTTCATTGCACCGAGTTGTATCCCATATGACAATGTATCATTCCGCAGGCTGGCTTGCCGAACGCGTCGTACAAAGTACGAACTACGCATCTCCAACAACAAACCCCAGGGTTTCTCAGAGTAAACTGCACTCATGAATCAAACGACGTACGTCGGAATCGAACCCACAACCTTCAGAACTCGAGACAAGTGGCGTAACCACTTCGTTTGTCGTGTGAAGAACTTTACTCTCATAACGGTCTATTTATCTGTCTCTCCACTGTAAGCCTCTGTTGTGTCATGTGTAAACTACCTATCACATCTTGAATCCATCTGCGTTGTGGTCTTCTTCTTGTCCACCTCCATGGCACACGAAATGAGAGGAATCACCATTGGGGGACGTGACATCAAGATCCTTAGATACGAGAGGAATCACCATTGGGGGACGTGACATCAATACCATTAGATACGAGAGGACTCACCACTGGGGGACGTGACATCAATACCATTAGATACGAGAGGAATCACCATTGGGGGACGTGATATCAATACCATTAGATACGAGAGGAGTCACCATTGGAGGACGTGACATCAATACCATTAGATATGAGAGAATCACCACTGGGGAACGTGACATCAAGATCCTTAGATACGAGAGGAATCACCATTGGGGGACGTGACATCAATACTATTAGATATGAGAGGAATCACCATTGGGGGACGTGACATCAATACCATTAGATACGAGAGGAATCACCATTGGGGGACGTGACATCAATACCATTAGATACGAGAGGAGTCACCATTGGGGGACGGGACATCAATACCATTAGATATGAGAGAATCACCACTGGGGGACGTGACATCAATACCATTAGATATGAGAGGAATCACCATTGGGGGACGTGACATCAATACCATTAGATACGAGAGGAATCACCATTGGGGGACGTGACATCAAGATCCTTAGATACGAGAGGAATCACCATTGGGGGACGTGATATCAATACCATTAGATACGAGAGGAATCACCATTGGGGGACGTGACATCAATATCATTACATATGCGCAGGCTTGTCCATGGGACATATTTTTCAGTCCCATCCCATCCCATGGTAATTTATGCCTGACACATCCCATCCCATCCCATAGGACCTTTTCCTCATGGGATTCCCATGGGAATAACATTCCAATGGCCAAGCCTGGCAGGCTTGTCCATGGGACATGTTTTTCTGTCCCATCCCATCCCATGGCCCATGCCTGGCCCATCCCGTGGGACCTTTCATTACATTCTCATGGCCAAGCCTGGATATGCGGATGATACAGTGTTAATTGCATACAATTAGTAGTTTCTGCAACAATTAGTAGATGCGGTTTCTGCACACAGTGAACAAATGTATGAAGACACAGATTATGGTCGTCTCTAGGAAAAAGGAAATACAATAATGTAATATACAAGTAAATGGGAATATTCTTATACAAGTGAATTGGTACAACTATCTCGGAACAGTCATAACATATGATGGGAGTTGCCTTGACGAGGTGCTACATAGAACTTGTAATTTTGTATGGATGTGAAGCGTGGATAATTAATTATTAGACAAACTGAAAAACATCTTATGGATGTGGAAATTTGGGTTCTTGGGGAAAATGCCACGGACAGACAGAAAAACAAATGACCAAGCTGTACAAGAAACACATAAACACCAACAATTGAATAGAGAAATTAGTCGTAGACAGACACAATGTTTTGGACATGTTATTTTCATTTTCTATGTTTTATATTTTATTACATCCCCCGCACCCCCCCCCTACCCCCCCCCCCCCCCCCAACGCTCCTCTTGTGTATTTTAAATGTATGTTCACCATTGTAGAGTTGTTGTAAGGTATGTTCATCATTGTAGAGTTGATGTAAGGTATGTTCACCATTGTAGAGTTGTTGTAAGGTATGTTCACCATTGTAGAGTTGTTGTAAGGTATGTACACCATTGTAGAGTTGTTGTAAGGTATGTACACCATTGTAGAGTTGTTGTAAGGTATGTACACCATTGTAGAGTTGTTGTAAGGTATGTTCACCATTGTAGAGTTGTTGTAAGGTATGTTCACCATTGTAGAGTTGTTGTAAGGTATGTACACTGTGTCTGTGTTTAGTATATATCACTTTTGTGCAGGAGTTACATCTACCAAATGGTGTGTATTTCCTTTTGTTAGATCCCACTGCACCCGTTACTTGTCTTATGAATATTGCAAGCTCGTTTCGATCAATGTAATGTTTCATAGGTAAAAATGTAGAAATCTGTAAAATAGGTATAAGGGAAATAAATTGAAATGATGTTTTGAAGGTGTAAGGGAGACAAGAAAAGTGAATTTATTGACATGTAAGTGAAGGTTTTGAAATGCAAATGGTTAGTTTGAAGAGCGTGCAGCATAATATTTAATGAAACATACTGCCACTCTGATCAAGAACTACTAAAATAAATTAAAGTAATTGCGATATCTTAGATGTTCAGTATGTGACCTCATGTGGTAGATAATATCACAAACCAAAGGCATTCTACATACGGCAATAATATATCCATTGCTATATGCTATTACTGACACTAAGTTAATTAATTTTACTTCTAATATTTTTGGCAGGTCATATGTGCTTGTGCCTTATAATGATATCAAATATGGTTGTAGAGACTTGTAATGGAGCTAAAGAACAGATAATATCGATGTTTGTCTTTGATACACAAGTGGATTACAGCAGTCGCTGATGTTTGCCTTAACGCTGGAGTTATATTTGATCCTAGCAAAGACAAGTCGCCATTTGAGATGTTCATTTGCAATAACCCTCAGTCGTTGAACAAGTAACATGTTTTACCTTAGGTTTCTTTCTAATACGATAATTTGGTGACAAAACACACCCGTCTCTTACCCCTTACGCATCACTGTCTCTGGAGAGCTCAGGCATACTTAAAAATAAATGCAGATGAGCGGCACCCTCTGCATGAAGCTATATTCAGAGAAAAGGGTGGCAGGTTAAAGAGGGGCAAATCATGGATGGGTCGGGCATAAGATGCCGTCAGACAGGTCTGCAGTCTTACCAGTATCAACCGCGGCAAGAAATGGATGCCGGTGCCTCCATCCTTTAAGTGTACCTTCTCCTGCATTATCACACTCGACAGACGGTGCAGGGAGCAGAACCCTGCCACAGTCAATGCAGAGGTCAACGCGCTCATCTATGAACACTCAGACAGCCCAGAAGTGCTCATCTATACAGATGGATCTGTTGTAAAGCAGCAGAGAAGTGCGTGGGCATTTACAGCCCATTCAGCGGGCCGAACCGTTCAAGAATCCAGTGGTGCCCACTCCATGACCACGAGCAGCATGACGATGGAACTGATGGCAGTAACACAGGCATTCACGTGGTTGGAATCACAGCATTACAGCAACGTGTGTGTACTAAGTGATTCAATGAGCATGATTCGGAAGGTCGAAGCTGGATCTGTACGTAGACAGTGGACTGAGTCGCTGCGGAAGTCTGTTGTCCGTAAAGTCACCTTCATCTTCGTCCCGGGACATGCGGGAGTCGAGGGAAATGAACGAGCTGATAAACTGGCTATCTCTGCACCCCCTGCAGATGGCCAGCCCATGGATAGTGCCGATGTTATTAACGTCCTTAAAGATATGTTGAGAACAGAGGCCTTTGACGTCAGTGAATCCACATCGCTGTCCAGGATGAAGGACTTGGGAGTAAGAAATGGCACGGCCAGACACGAGGGGTACATCGGGAAAACGAGGTGCCTCGTCAACCAACACAGAACTGGCACTATTAGCCACCGGACCCTGATGCATATGCTGGGGGGGGGGGGGGGGGGGAAGGATCTGAGCACCTATGGACCTGTCCGGAATGCAGTGAAGATACCCCAACTGATAACTGATAACTGATAACTAATCGCTGTCTCGGCATTAAGTCATAACTGTGACGAAACCTTCTTACTTACAATTTTTAGCCATCCATGATTTGTGAGGTCAAAACCTACTCTTTGTTTGGACCTGAATCTGTTAAAAGACAAGAGAATCGACTTCACTGCTCCGGGTTTTATGCAATATGGCGAAGTATCTTTCCGTGGGGCAGGTTACCGAAAGCGTCGCACAAAGTACGAACTACGCAACTCCAGCGACAAGCCGCAGGGTTTCTCCGAGAAACCTGCTCTCGTGAACCGAACGAAGTAAGCCGGAATCGAACCCACAACATTCGGAACTCGCGGCAGGTGGCGTAACAACTTCGCTTGTCCTGGCTAGAACTTTACACCCATATAAGTCTATTTAAATGTCTCTCCATCATGCTAGTAAAAGTCAAAATAAGATTCTCCAATCAACAATGCTGGTAATGTTATCAACTGAACTTTAAATTAACCATGAAGTAAAATCAAGTCATGCTTCAAAACAACAATCTGCAAATCACAATGCTTACCATGTTGTCCATCCATCCATCATGTGCCATGCCGGTAAGCGTGGGCGGTCATGTTTTGCCATCTCACTCGATCACCAGAGTCGTGGATCAGCTCCGTGTTTCTGTCTCGACCATGCCACGAGGCCAAGCCATCCAGGTATTTGCTTCTAGGTCTTCCCCTTGGTCTGTTCCCCTCGATCTTACCAGTTGTCACCAAGTTCTCCAATTCATTTCTTCTCATAACATGCCCAAAAAATTTTGACTGTCTGCGTCTAATGTCTCTAATCAGTTTACGATCTTCATTTGTTTCTTGAAGGACTTGTTCATTGGTCTTTCTGGCTGTCCATGGTATTCTTTGCATTTTCCTCAGAAACCACATTTCTACAGCCATCAGATGTTTTTCAGCTTGACTGCTCATTGTCCAAGCTTCACATCCATATAAAAGTACATGTTCTATGTTGCACCTCAACACTCTTTTTCTCGTTTCAATTGACATCTTTTTATTGGTCAGTATGTTGTTGCATCTTGCTAAATGCTACTTTTGCCATGGCGATTCTTGTTTTAATCTCTTCAAGGCATCTCCCATCAGATGTTATTACTGTTCCGAGATAATTGTACCTATTCACTTGTTGTAAGAATATTCCCATTTACTTGTATATTACATTGTGGTATTTCGTTCTTCCTAGTGACGACCATAATCTGTGTCATTTTACAATTTAATTCTAACCCGCGTTGTTCACTGTGTGTAACAACCGCATCTATTAAATGTTGCAGATCCTGTTCATTGTCTGCAATCAAGACTGTATCATCTGCATATCTAATGTTATTGATGCATCGTCCCCCAATGTTGATTCCTTCCATATCTTCAATATTTCTGAAAATACTTTCACTGTACAGGGAAAACAGATCTGGAGACATTACACATCCCTGTCTCACACCTCTCTTAATAGGCTGATATTGGCCTACTTCATTATCAACTCTTATGGCAGCTTGTTGTTTCCAATATATGTTTTTTACAAGTCTAAGGTCTTTTCCATCAATTTGTAGATCTTCAAGCATCCTTATCATGTCGACATGTCTCACTTTATCGAAAGCTTTTGTGTAGTCAATAAAGCAAAGGTGTAGATCTTTGTTTACTTCTATAGATCGTTCGATTACGGTTCTCAGTAAATACACAGCATTTACTGTACCCTTTCCTTCTACAAACCCACATTGTTCCTCTCCTATTTCAGGTTGTGTTTTCCTCCTAATTCTTTGCATGATAATTCTTAGCAAAATCTTCGTGATGTGACTCATTATACTAATTGTTCGATGTTGATCACATTCCAAGGCTCCTGATTTCTTTGGTATTGCAATAAATACAGAATTACATAGCTCATGAGGTATCATTTTGTATGTGTCTAGATGTGAGGAAGTGTGAGTGTATGTGGAGGATGTGTGTGAGTGTGGGGATATGTGTGGGTGGGGGGGTGTGTGGGTGGGGGTATGCATTTGGATGGGTTGGGGTGTGTGAGTTTTGGTGGGGTAGTGGTATTTGTGGGTGTTGGTGGGATGTGTGGATGGATGTGTGGGGGTGAAAGTACGGGTGTTGGAATGGGTGTGTGGGGATGTGTGTATGGGTGGAGGATATGTGTATTGGACGGATGCAGGGGATGTGTGTTTATGTGGGTGGAGATGTGTGGATGGTTTGAGGAAGTATGTGTGGGAGGCGGGGTTGTGTGGGTAGGGGATTGTGTTGGGTGGATTTGGGATGGAAGGGCGGGTGGGGAGAAGTGTATGGTGTGTGGGTTTGAGATATGTGTGCGGTGTGTTGGTGGGGGATGTGTGAATGATGTGTGGGTGGAGGGTATGTTTGTGGTGGTATGGGTGGAGGATAGTGTGTGGTGTGGGGGATGTGTGTGATGGGTGTGGGGAATGTGCGTATGGGTGGGGTATATGTGTGGGTGAGCAGGGGATTGTGGTGGTTGGGGGAAGTATGTGGGGGAGTGTGGGTGGGAGATGTGTGTATGTGGATGGGGAATGTGTGGGTGGGGGTGTGTAGGTGGGTGAGGGAGTTGTATGTGTCGGAGTGGGATGTGTGAGTGGGTGGAGGATGTGTGTGGGGGTAGGGGTATTGTGATCGAGAGATGTTTGGTTGGGAGTGGGTTGGTGGGGGTGTGTGGGTGCCTAGTGGAGGATGTGTGAGTGAGTGTGTGTTGGTGGACGGGTAGGGAATGCGTGTGTGGGTGGGGAGAGGTGTGTGGTGTGTTGGTTGGTGATATTGTGTGGGTGAGGTGTGTGTGGGTGGGGGATTTTTGTGGTGTGTGAGTGGGGGTATGTGGGGTGATTGGGTAAGGGTATCTGTGTGGGTGTGGGTGGGAATATTTTGTGGTATCTGGGTGGGGGATATGTGTGTGGTGTGTAAGTGGGGATGTGTTGGTGAGGGATATGTGTGTGTGTGGTGCGTGGGTTGGGAATAGTGCATGGTAGGGGGTGTATGTGATGTGCGGGTGGGGGATTGTGTGGTGGGGGATTAGGCTAAGGCATGTGGGGTGGGTGGAAGTTGTTTGTGTGGGTGGTGGTGTGTGTGTGTGAGTGGATTGGGGATGTATGGGTGGTTAGGGAGATGTGTCTGTGTGTGTGGGGGGGGGGGGGGGGGGTAGGGACATGTCAGTTGGTGGGGATGTGTGTGTATGGTTTGGGGATGTGTGAGTGGATGTGCGATGTGTGGGTTGGTGGGGGATTGTGTGTGTGGGTGGGGAATATGTTGTCGATGGAGATGTGGCTGAGGGAAGGGCGGTTTGAGGTGTGGGGGGGGGGGGGAGAGGATGTGTGGGGTAGAATGTGGATGGGCGTGGGATATGTGGGTTGGTGGGGGAATGTTTGTGGGTGGCGAGTGTGTTTTGGTTGGGGGATCAGGTGAGGGCAGTGTGTGTGGGTGGGGGATATGCGGGAAGGGGATGGGTCGGTTGGTGGGGTATGTATGTGTCCCTTGGTGTGCGTGTGTGTCGGTAGGTGGGGGTGTGTATGTGTCCCTTGGTGCGCATGTGTGTGGGTAGGTGGGGGTGTTGTGTGGGTGGGGTGATGTATGGATAGGTGGGAGATGGGCTTCATACCATGGTAATTAGCCTTGTTTATGTTTACAACATTCATTTCACAATGTTTATTTTTCTTCCTATGCAAATGTATAATGCTCTTGATGAACGAAAGACGAGTGATTGGAAGGGCCGAATGTAAGACGGGCCTGCGCGCCCAATTTGTGACCCTAATAAAGTTGATTTGATTTGATTTGATTTGATTAATTCCAATTTCATATATTGAATTAAGCAGACTGGTAACTTTATCTATTCCATATTCTTCTAAAGCATTAATCATTTCTGTTGTGACGCTGTCTGAACCGGGGGGGTCTTGCCAGATTTCATATGGTTAGGAGCATTCTGAACCTCCATCTTCAAAATTGCTGGTCCTTCATTATTATTTTGAACATCGTAGTGTTCGTCTCTGTTGTCGTCATAACGGTTTTTAACGTAATCTGACCATACATGTAAGATCTGATCTTTTTCTATTATGACTCTTCCATCTTTTGTCTTTAGGCAGCCTGCTGATGTACGTGTTCTTTGATTAATAAGCTCCTGGATTCTTTTGTGCATTAGTTTCGAATTTTTACTGTTGTGTTGTTTTTTCAATTTCTCCGCAATTTTTCTCTTTTGCCTCCCTACATAAGGTTCTGACTTTTCTGTGAATTTCTTCATATTTGGCAGGATTATTGTTGTTCTGTCTTCTTGTTTCCATTAGTTGTAAAATGTCTTCATTCATCCATGTCTTACGGCTGCACAACTGATTGAATTCTTCAGCATTTCCCATTGATCATCTACATCTTGAAATAGGATCTCTAGATCAGACAATAAATCAAATTTGTTCTTTACTTCTATGTTAAAATTATCTTGTATTTCTTTGTCAGTTTTCAATTTGCACAAGTCATATTTAGGGTTTCCTGCTATATACTTGACTTTATTTAACTTTACCCTCAATGTGTCTGTAATTAATCTGTGATCACTGTAACAGTCTGCATTTGGAACTGTTTTTACGACTGTTAACGCATTTCGAAACCTTCTGTTAATCAGGATGTAATCTATCTGGTTTTTAATCCTGCTGTCTGGACTCCTCCATGTCCATAATCTTCTAGGATGCTGTTTAAACCAGGTGTTTCCTACAACCATTTCTTGTTCTTTTGCCCATTCTACAAGTCTGTATCCTCTTTCATTTCTCTCTCCCAAACCATGGTTGCCTACACTGCATCCATCGCCTTGCTTTCCTATTTTTGCGTTGAAATCACCCATTATGATATTTATTTCTGATTTTTTGCAGTTCTTCAAAGCAGACTCCATGTCATTATCTATGAGTCCACACAACATGATTTTCTTGGCATCTATAAAGAAGGCAGTTTGCCATTGCTTTCCTTCCCAGCAGTGACCATACTGGTCAGTGACCGTAGCCATCGTCTTCTAAAAAAAAAGAGATCCTCTGCCTACCGTCGTGAAGGTGGAGACCATAACCTACAACTATCTGTCGGCTGCTCTCCATCTTCATCCACCACCTGCACACATGGCTTCACGTAACCCTGATCGGGGGGCTAAACGGGTACTCCACCTTGCCCAAGAGTGTCCCGTAGGCTAGCGGAGGGAAGAGGCGCCTTACTTCTCCTTTGATAGGGGATACCCCTATCCCCGCTACCCCTCTCAACAAGATGACAACCATGTTGTCATCAAACTTCAATTTAATAACGAAGACAGTGAGAGTCATGCTTCAACAGAAGAGTATTACAAACAACAATATTGGTTAGTATAGTTTCCAACAATTGATTCCATTATTCTCTAAAGCATGCAGTAATAATTAATTCTCATGCTGTTATAATAATTCAACTATAGTATGGTTGTTAGTAAACATCATAATCAATTTAAATGCGTATCTTAGTTTATTTGTAGTATTAATTGTCTATTTTATTCAAGCGTGGTAACTATTAAATAGCTTTTCAAAGTTCCTACTATAATGAAAGCAGCTAATTATAATAATGTAATTTAACCATGTTACTTTAATTATATCATTTTGCAACGTTATAAGTTTAAGGAACAGTTAATTCTAATAGCAATACTAGTTTATAATCCTAGAGTTCAATTATCGTTCACTCAATTATAAATAAACAAGCAAATCATACCTTAACTAAACTAGTTCTATTTTATGGAACAAAAGAAACTGCAGCGGCTGCAGCAGGATATATCAATATGAATTGCAAACAATTAGGTATATTTAGCTCCTGCAAAAAGAAGAGACACACTAGACACGGTGTACGTACCTTACAGAGACTTCCATCCTACACAGATGAAAACAACGTGTGACTTATCAAAAAACATAAACAATCAATAAATATATAATACTGAAGTATTAAAATAAAACTATAAATAAGTATCCATCCATCCATCATGTGCCATGCCGGTAAGCGTGGGCGGTCATGTTCTGCCATCTCACTCGATGATAAATAAGTATAATTATGCTATTTTTCATGCTATTTTGTTTTTTTTTTGCTAATATTTTCTTGTATTTTATTCATATCGGACTGTTTGCACACCATGTGACAACACATACTTTTGTAGCCCAAGAGCACCTTTCTGCACCGTTTCAAACCACCATTTTCGTTTCTCTCATATCAACAAGAAGCTGTGTTTAAATTAATTTTTATTGTGTGTTTTATTTAGCTTTTTATCTGTTTGTGTTATCCTGTTCTTGACAAAGGTTGTAGAACCGAAACGTGGATCGTGCCTTGTTGTCATATAATAGTTTTTGT
>JACEFZ010022162.1:0-32500 GCA_014155875.1 Cepaea nemoralis | reverse complement strand
TCTGATCTGCCATTTGATGATATTATACTTCCTAGGTACTTGAAACTCTTTACTTGTATCAAGGGATGTTCGTTTAGGTGAATTGTTTTTGTTTGTTCCTCTTTAGTTATTGTCATTACCTCTGGTTTGCTTGTGCTAATTTTCATGTTATACTCCCTAAACATTTCGTTTAGACTATTCATGTGGTCTTGTAATTCAGGTTCTGATTTTGCTATTAGTGCTTGGTCGTCCGCAAACAGGAGTTCTCTAATGGTTAGATTTGCAGATGGTTCTTCTTCTATGTTGTCGTCATGCGGCATTCTTGCTGTTTCTGCTTGGCTGGTGTCTTTACATATGTTGTCTATATATGTTATTAAGCAGTCAAGCAGGAAAAAAAAATTATGCTATTTCTCAGATGACATTTTTTATCAAAATAACTACACAGTTTCATGATTCACACATCTCGCTTTAGTAATCGATTACGGTTATGTTTACAATGTTTGTCTAGTCACGGTTACAAACTGCCATAGCTCTAATTTCACTCGATGATCCAGCGGTGAAATAGTTTACACACAAAAGAATGTCGATTCACTACTTTTAATACAGTTTTAACTTATTCTCTTTAGCACATTTTTTTTTCATAATTGGTGATGTTCTCATTTACATCGGCCTATACATTTCTTAACCTTGAGACTGTAAACATTAGTTCAGCACACTTATCCCCTTAGTCGTTCACTGCAGCACGCATCACAAACTGGGAATCCCCCTCTATGGTATGACGCAGTTATATTGTCTTGCCTAAAATTAGGATCCCCCTGTGTTATATTTTGGAAGTTGTCTGGCATACGGATCTTGTTCCCAATGTCATTGTTTTCTTTCAGTACCTATATTCGGCACTCCTTTCGTATTTTGATGTTGTTAGAATCATCAATTGTCTCTATAATTGCAGAATGTATGTTGATTATCATCTCAACTTTTGGCATAGAAACGCCTTAAAACACTTTGTCTCGACAATTCAGTGTTGGGCCAAACCCGAATTTTACATTAGCGTTCTTTAAACACATTGGCGACATTGGAACCATTATTTGCTGGTAATTAGTAAACACAATTCTGATACTTTAAATTCAAGTTCTGCAAGATTTTTTCAAGGATTGTCCTATTGATCATCTAATTTTAATCTTACGAATTTCATGTTTGAGACAAGCCAAATTGTCCATGTCATGCTGAGCTCTGTGGCAGCCGTTGAGTTTTGACACTACTTACCTTTCGTGGTGGTAGTGGCATGCTGATACTTCTCCATTTACCTCTGACAAAAGTACAGGATGAATTATGGCTTCTAATATTTCTTTTACACCATTTACCTCTGACAAAAGTACAGGATGAATTATGGCTTCTATTATTTCTTTTACACCATTTACCTTTGGTGGCGTTGGAATTCTTGACACTTTTGATCCATTAGCCTTGGTGGCTGCGGTGGGATTCTCGACTTCTGACACCATTTAACTTTTTTGGCGGCGATGGGATTCAGCCACTTCTGATACCATTAACCTGTCGAGATTTTTTATTATTGAATAGTTCAAGTTGTATTTTGATCTCGCTGCTTCTACCCCCACCCCCATTTTACGGCGCAGCCTGATGCGGCTGTCTCTCTGTATCATAGCACGGCGCGGCTTTCATTGGTAAAAATGTGAAATATGTATAACATGAATTCTTAGTAGTAAGGGAAGTAAATTGAAATGAAATTTTTAAGCAGCAAGGGAGACAAGAGAAAGAATTTATTGGAGTATAAATGATGGCTGTCTACAGCAAATAATTCTACTGAAGATTGTACAGCATAATATTTAATGAGAAGTATCTCTACTATAATCAAAATCTACTAAAATAAATTTAATTATTGCGAAGTCTTATAATTTCAGTATGTGATCTCGTGTGATAGATACTATATTAAAGGTAGTGCAGTCTACATACGAATAATATATACAGTGCAATATCTGTTTAATTACTACTGTTAGCTGGACTAATAACATAGTATTTTTGGCAGGCACATGTGCCTCATAATGATAAAAAATATGATCTTAGAAACTATTACTGGGGTAAACAAACAAAGGATATCGATGTTAGTCTTTGATACACAAGTAAAAAACGACAGTCGTTGATTTTTACCATAACGCTGGAGTTATATTTGATCCTAGCAAAGAGAAGCCACCCTTTGAGGTGTTCAGCTGCAATGACTCTCAGTCGCAGAACATGTAACATACTTTGCCTTAGTCTTCTTTCCAATACAGGAATTTGATGACAAAATACACCCGTGTCTTACCCTTACTCCGTCTGGTCATCACTGTTTCGGTATTCAGTTATAACTGTGACAAAATCTCCCTACGTATCACTTTCCGCCATCTATTTTTGTTACGTCCTGTCGTATATCATGAGAAATCTCAAAGAGATAGAGAAAAACTAGAATTCCTCTTTCCCAATGTGATCCTGGCTCTCTATAATTTTAGTAGCCTTAAATGGCTCAATTATTTGAAGCTATCAATAGAGTCCAGGAAAGACAAGGAAGACCCCAAGGTCAACAAGGAAACGATTTCCTTGAATAATAATACACCTGTGGAGTTTCCTTGCCACTCTGCTCTCAGATAAATAATTAATGTCTAAGGTGAATTAATGGTTAACAGACATTAACATGAACACTCAAAGAATTAATGGAACACTCAGAGTAAAAAAAAAATATCTATTAAACTTAATAACAATCAAACTAGGGATGCGTTTTGACCATTCTGATCACAAAATAATCACAAAACTCATGGTATATATTCATTAATACATTACACATTCACCTTTTTAGAAAAAAAAAGAACATAACCCATATTTCCCAAGTGGATTGATTGAATCATACTCATATATATGTGTTGGATTATAATAATAATTATAGTTCTCTATCTTAAGCTCAATCCTCTCCACTGCATGTTGGTGTTTGGACCCTAAATGTTCAAATGTTCTGTGATACTAAATATATTAGGTCCATAGTAAGTTTGTTGTTCTGGTTCAGGTAGGATGATCGTCGAGGTTGCCTCTCTAATCACAGGTACAGGCTAAAAGTCCCCTGGTTGATTCATAGTGATACTGGGTTACCTGCTTTATGTGATTGGATGGAACTCTCGCCTGTAAGTTCTTTCAAAATATGATTTTTCATCTCTCCAGCCAGGAGCTCCCTAAAGAATGATATCTAGTTCGGGGTGGATTTAACCAATACCTGAAATTCCAGTATCTAAACAAATATCTACTGGTGCCATAAATGCACCTATTTGGTCATATTAAATGGAAGAAAGGCAAAACTCTAAAGAAAAGGGAAAATTTGACCCCAGGAACGGGCAATTTGACCCCAGGTAAAAATAAATAAATGGGGAAGAAGGCTGTAGTGTGCCCCAGAAGTTATCAACCCAATAGCTAGCTCCTCTCCATCCAATACCCACTACTTGGATGTCAAGGTTTAGGATACCAGATAAGCAGTGCCATCTTCGCCCATACCTGTCACATATAGTCTCAAACTTGAGTAATTCCTTGATCGATTCGGAATTTGATAACCATGTTCACTAATTCCCCGTTGTACATAATTGATTTTCACTAGTTATACTTCCACTCAAAATAAAAGGCCTCCCACATTAAGTGTCTTAATTCATTCACCAAATGCAATGAGTATCCAACTTATAAACAATATTATTCATTCTGGCACCAGCTCCTGCAGGACATTCATGTGTTTTACTCCAAATTAAATGCTTTAAGGAGGAACATCATCTCTCCTCTTCAACATTTGTGTATATATGCCTCAATAGTTCATAAGATTCATCATAATCATAACATCAAGACAAAATTGCACAATTCAAAAACAGAACCAAAAGTACTCGTAGCATGAGCGATATGGAATAAAGTGTGGCGCCATACGCAGAGGCACACTAAATTATCAATTAGTGCTTGTTTACCACTATCATTTTCTCCTCTGATAGAAATGTCAGTATACATCATATTGCCTACTATCAGGTGAATGATTGATTGATCATAATATTCCTCTGTACTTCACCTTTCCTAACTTACTCTGTCAATCATTCATTGTAAATTATGTTTTAAAAAACATGCTTGCATGGATGATGAATATACATAAGTATGTGACTTCACAATTGTAAAGTTAAAAGATAAATTCACACATTGAACATTTATGAAAGTCACAATTGAATCACCACATGAATGTTTCAATAGAACACCCAGGATTTCATGATAACACATATGGAACCGTTTAACACTGAATGTGCCCCGGGTACTGTTTCCAGGACGAATTGTACTAATTTCTCCTAACTAGTGAATGCACAATTAAGATAGTTCCTTGCTACTGAACTATGAAGTCTATCCACCTAAATTCTAAAGATAATCAATAACTCCTGAATTAATACTGAATTAGCTTACCTGCTTACTGCGTGAAATGTGATCATTGGCACCTTGCCGTCTTGACAGACGATAGTTTGTGCTTTAAAAAGGCATAACTAACTTTTACCTATGGCGGTAGCGCATGTGACTGATAAGGCCAATTTGCCCTGTAAATGTCCTTTCACAGTGGGTGCATGTGAACACGTGGTCATTTCCATCATCATGCACCATCTTACGTCTCAAACGCTCGGTATCTGACTTATCTGCAATAATTTTCTCCTTTGTTCTTATTCCATTTCTGATGTTTGCCCTCCATGCAACACGTTCAGCGGCGACTTGCTCCCAACGTGCATTATCAAGGCCTGTATCAATCATGTCCCGCTTACACACATCTTTGTATCGTAGTAGAGGCCGACCCTGAGATCTCTTACCCATCTGTAATTCACTAAAAAAGATGTCCATTGGTATTCTACCATCATCCATTCTCCTAAGATGTCCTATCTATCTAAGTCTACGAAGACTGAGCATGGAAATGTAGCGTGTGAAAATGTAGTACCTAGGTATAATGCTTATTCATACATGAAGCTGCATAATTAGAAAATCCCTCACTATGGGTTAATCCATTGCACAGACTATCTACAAACTACGTATCTACGTAACAGTGCCTAGTCTCTCCTAAAATAATTTCTTAAGGACTAACCACAGTTTTACAGTACACCATCTTACCACTTTCTGAGAAAGGACTTCTGGACATAAACTAACTTAATCTTACAGTGTGCTTACCTTCAACACTAGTTGAATTTCCTATTAAAGCATAGCGTCGTCAGGTTTCAGGCTCCAGGCTTAGGTCTTGACTTTCTAGTTCGCTGGCTGATTTGTAGGCCGTTGCTTCTCTCTTTCTTCCTCCTGTGAAGTTTTTCAGAATACAGAGTGATAGTTGAGAAAATTACACCAGACCATCAGTTCCAGTTTACCGTCGCCTTTAGATCTCCTGCCACAGTTAATTTTTACCACACACACTGAACGTCTTTCTGTCCTTACGCCATTTTCGTACTCTTTCGGTTGTTTTTGCACTGTTGCCGTTGGCTGACCAGGCGCTGACGTCATGCCGGGTCATTGTAATGGCTGAGCTACATTTATGCTATATTTAGAATATCGACGTTCCGTTCCAAAATAGCGCTGTTTTTCAAATTATGATGATATAGTTGTTATCTTTCTTTATAACTGTATGCACTAATTTCTTTAGCTTTAAGTTTGAATTTACTTCTACTTGTGGTGGTTGTCGGCGCTGGTGCTAACTGGAGTGTAGTGCGGGGAAATTCAAACAGCGATGTGCTGGTTTGCGAGATGTATACTACAGGTCCAAACCTACTTTTGTTTGGACATGAATCTGTTAAAAGGCCAGACAATCGACTTCATTGCATCGGACGTTACCCATTTTGTACAGCATCATTCCGCTGGGCGGCTTACTGAACGTATCGCACAAAGTACTATCTATGGAACTTCAGCAACACTCCACAGGGTTTCTTCGAGTAAAGTTCACTCGTGAACCGAACGATGTACGCCTGAATCGAACCAATAACCTTCGGGACGCGAGGCAGGTTACGTAACAAGTTCGCTGTCCTCTCTAGAACTTTACTGCCAAAACAGTCAATAACATTAGATTTGAGAGGAATCTTCTTTGGGAGAAGTGACACCAATAACATTAGATATGGAATGAATCACAGTTGGGGAACGTGACATCAATAACATTAGATATGAAAGGAATCAACGTTAGGGGACGTGACATCAATAGAATTAAATTTGCAGATTATACAGTGTTGATTTGAGACCATTAGCAGGATGTGCAACACTTAGTAGATGCTGTTGTCGCACATAGTGAACAACTAAGGTTAGATTGAATTGTAAAAAGGCACAGATTAAGGCCATAATTGTGAAGAAGGAAATGCCACAATGTAATATACAGTTAAATTACAATATTAGTAAACAAATTAATCGGTACATCTATCTCGGAACAGTCATAAATCTGATTGGAGGTGCCTAGACAAGATAGAATAAAAATCACCATGGCAAATGTAGCCTATGTAGACGGAAAACATACTCTATCTATATAAAAGAGAATTTTGTTTGTTTGTTTGTGTGTCCTTTATTCGTTCCCGAACGGTATATCCGATTGAGATGACATTTTTTAACGATGTTGTTCTCATTCCCGCGGATCCAGCTGAAATAGTTAGCTAGTTTAAAATCAACAAGTTTACCTCAAGCATGAAAGAAAATGGCATTACCAGCATCAGAAACAGACGAAGAAATGTTCCGCCATCTTTCTCCAAGTGACCTCACTCTGTGATTACACCAGAAATTATTTAAGAACAGTTATATCTACTTATAATGTGTGTGTGTGTGTGTGTGTGTGTGTGTGTGTGTGTGTGTGTGTGTGTGTGTGTGTGTGTGTCCTTTATGCGTTCCCGAACGGTCCATCCGATTGAGATGAATGTTTGTACAGATGTTATTCTCACTCCCGCGGATCCATCTGAAGTAATTAATTAGTTTAAAATCAATATTTAATTTTTACACGAAAGAAAAAGTCATTACGAGATTCAGAAACAGACGAGCAACGGGAACGAGAACGGGAGCATTAGAAACTTCTGAGAGCGTTTGTTGACCGGGTTAACCTTCCCGGGATTTTCGACGGACTTTCAATTCTCACTTTTGTGATGTCACCTACATCGCAGCTGGTCAAGCTAGAACGGCTGGAGACATCCTGGTCAGCCCTCCCAGGGAAGGCAGCTGCAGACCATGGGAATACCCCCTCATCCAATGAGGCTTCCAAAATTGCAGAGCCGACACATAGCGCTCTGGTGCTGGGCTCACCCAAGGAATCATCACGTCCTGCACGTGGCTAGTTAGCCTCACATCCGTATATTGGGTATTTCGTTGGCCACAGGCCGCTCCTCATGCAAACCAGGAGAGGTAAGTCTGCAGATGACATCCACTTACCGAGCTTTCGTTTCAGACTTTCCACGAAATGGGTTTTATAGCCAAGCAATATTCCAATTCGTGCCACTGGGACGCTTTTTCCACCTTTTGGTGAAGTCCACACAGTGAATCTTTGGTGCTGACATTCCACGTAATAGATTCCCTGTTTGGGGTGTTCAGTGGCAATAACTCTCAGTCGATAAAAACAAGTAATATGTGTCTCCTTAGTTGTCTTTCTAATACAAGAATTTCGTCACAATCACATCCATGTTTTACCCATCTTAATCTGCTCATCACTGTCTCGGCATTAAGTCATAATTGTCTTCCCACAAATAGTTATTCGCAATCCATTTTTGCTAGGTTAACACCTAATTTTTGATTGGACCTCAATCTTTTAAAAGGCATGAACATCGACTTCATTGCACCGGGTTGTATCCAATATAATGCAGTATCATTTGGTGGGGTGGTTTGCCGATCGTTTCGAACAAAGTGCAAACTACGCAACTCCAGCGACAAGCTTCAGGTTTCTCCGAGAAAACTGCACTCGTAAACCAGACGACATACGCCGGAATCAAACCCACAATCGTCGGAACGCGAAGCAGCTGGAGCAACCAATTCGCTTGTTCTGCCTAGAACTTTACTCGTTTTACAGTCTATTTAAATGTATCTCCATTGTAAGCCTCTATTGCTGTCATGTGTAAACTACCTATCACATCTTGAATCAATCTACGCTGCAGTCTTCCTGTTTTCCACCTCACCGGTACACAATATGAGAGGAATTATTATTGAAGGACGTAACATCAATAACTTTACATATGAGAGAATCATAACTGGGAGACCTGGCACCTAATAACATTAGATTTGATAGTAATCACAATCGGGGGACGTGACATTAGATATAAGAGGAATCACCATTCGGGGTGGTGATATCAACAACATTAGATATGAGAAAAATCACAATTGGGTGACGTGACATCAACAACATTAGATATGAGAGAAATGCCATTAGGGGACATGGCACCAATAGCATTAGATATGCTGATGATACAGTGTTGATTGCAGACGATTTGCAGTATCTTCAACATTTAGTAGATGTGGTTGTTGCACATAGTGAACAACTAGGGTTAGAATTAAATTGTATGAACACACAGATTATTGTTGTCACTATGAAGAAGGAAATACCACAATTCAATATACAGGTGAAATGGGATATTTTTAGACAAGTGAACTGGTACAACTACTCGGAACAGTCATAACATCTGATGGGAGGTACTTTGACGAGATTAGAACAAGAATCACCGTGGCGAAGGTAACCTTTTGTCAGACGGAAATCATACTGACCCATAGAAAGATGTCAATTGGAACGAGAAAATGAGTGTTGAGGTGCTACATAGAACCTTTACTTTTGCGTGGTTGTGAAGCGTGGATAATTAGCAGACAAGCTGGAAAAAAAAAACATCTAATGGCTGTAGAAATTTGATTTATGAGGAAAATGCAAAGAATACTATGGGCAGACAGAAAAACCAATGACCAAGTACTATAAAAAAAAATAAAAATCGTAAACTGATTAGAGAAATTAGACGTAGACAGTCACAATGTTTTTGACACGTTATGAGAAGAAATAAATGGGAGAACTCCGTGACAATTGGAAAGATTGTTGGGAAAAGAACAAAGGGAAGAAATTACGTGGATGGCTAGACCACGTGGCATGGTCGGGTCAATAAAACAGAACTGATCCACGACTCTGGTGATCGTGTGAGATGGCCAAACATGGCCGCTACGCTTGTCGACATGTCAAATGATGCTGATGATGGTAAATGTTCTTCCATAGTTATCTTTTCTAGACCTTTATGTTTAAAAGAAATATGTTATATGGCTTTTACAGGACGTTGCGATGAACCCCAACCCCATGTTGCATTTGTATACAAGTTTACATTCATTAGTTGGCCATTGTTTTCTGAACGGGAAGTTAACGTTGAAGCCTGATTAGTCCGTGTACTGAACGATTCCCTCACTCGTCGCATTGGAAGGTCAAGCGCAAGCGTTTTAATCTCCGCGATCACGCAGGCTGCCCATGATTTTATACAAAATACATTTTATTTTATTTAAACACAGAAGCCATAAACAATATGTGACACGATTTATTACCTGGCATATTTCCCTTATATCATCTCATCACCTGAGGAGATGCAAAGACATATGACAGACAATCAATCGTGCATCATGTTGTTTGTGACTTCTGTGTACAAATTCACAAAGGGAATAAATTGTGTTGAATTTCATTTTTTTTCTTTCATTTGTGTGTGTGTGTGTGTGTGTGTTAAATTTTAATAACCATTTTAATTTATAATACTAAGTTCTTGTTGGGTAGCCTGTTTGTTCACGGTTCCATCCAATTAAATTGTAATATTCATTATGTATGTATCTTCTTCTACCTGTAGTCCATGCCGCATGCCGATGGTGACCATGCAAGTCCACAACCTTCTGTCTAGTGTACCGCCGCCTATTTCCGTTACAGAAGTTCCTCCATGCCATGATGTTAAACTTTCTAGCATCTACTCACTTGTTCTCCTTCTGTCTTTCCTCCCCTCCAACTTTCCCGTTGTGACAACATGCCCTAGTTTTCCACTTCTCATGACATGCTCAAAGAATGTGAACTGTCCTCTTCTGATGCGAGTTGCTAGTTCTCTTTGTGAGTCTGTCTGAACAACATCTAGAGTAGCACAATGGTTGGGGAATCTTGTAGTCTGTGCTGTACATTAACTGTGTGAAACTAGTTATATATGATGATGATGATGATGATGATGATGATGATGATGATGATGATAACAAATGCGACCACGACAACAACAACAACAACAACAACAACAACAATGATAGCAATACCAAAACAGTAATAACAATACCAACAATTGCAATAACAGCAGCAATAAAAGCATATCAAAGACAAATAGCAATAACAGCAATATCAACAGGAATATAATGACAACAGTAAAAAGATAACAATAACAGCAGAAATAGCAGCAACAATAACAATAATAACAACAATAATAATATGCATATAATAATAATAATAATAAAAGTTACAACAACAGCAATAATAATAATAGCAGTATCAACAACTTCATGCACATAATAATACTAACAAAAACAGCAAAACCAAAAACAACAATACTAACAACAGCAACAACAAACACATCGCGTCAGCAACCATTACACCCATATTGTGTAGCTAACATGTCTACTACTAGTATCTTAGAAGTCAGGTCTTAGTCAGATATGTCTGAGCTACCGTATGACAGTATACGGTACTACCTGCTTTCTGTTAGCGCCGAATATTGGGCGGCGTTCAAGAAACCCCACACCCCACATAGTGTCAACGGCTTCGGGCGGAGGAGTGCAGTTGGGAGATACAAGCCTTACACTAGTGCGTGGAAATTTAACCTAAAGACTAAATGTCATGGCAAGGTACACCAAGCGTTAAGCCTTGGTTGACAACTGGTCTAGGGTCGAAGCTCCGACAGGCGGACAGTTAGAGTAATGCTTTGTTAATCCGGCAGCTTATGTAGTTTGTTTTGTTCCTGACGTATTGGTGTTAGCTTTCCTCTGGAGTAAACTAGGCAGGCCGAGAGAGGGATCATGCTGCATGGGCAAGACATGGTCTGTAAATTCAGCCAGGCTTTGTGTTATGGAGAGGTATAACTCCAATTAACAAATTATCGTTTGTCAAGACGGCAAAGTGCCAGTCAGTCTGTTAGTCACTAGTATCATATATATATATATATATATATATATATATATATATATATATATATATATATATATATATTATATATATATATATATATATATATATATATATATATGTCAACGTCTTAACTCTTTCGCTACCGTGCTCCCATCTGTGGACAGAATGGATTTGCTGTAATGGCAGTCCGCCCTTTTCGTCCCACAAAATGATCAGTGGTTTATTTCACATATTTCTGCTCCGTTTCGGAATTTTAAGTTACAGTAAACTAAAAAGTAGTACAGCCGAAAGATCTCTACGCCATCTTGGAGCGGTCAATCGTTTTCTAATTTTGGATTCTTGTGAATTTTCAGTTTTAAGGTAGTGTTAATTTGTTTGTTTTGGTTTTTCACAATGGAAACGCCCACCAGTTTGCGTCCACGTAGTATGACTTGATATCAAGCTAGATTATTGTTTATAATAATATGTGAATGTGAATATTTAGAAAGTAGTTTTAGTTGTGTCTAAAGTTTTAGCACGTGGTGATAAAGAAAAACCAGTGAATTTTCATCAACAGCTGAGTGTTTGACAACGAAGCACGAATGGCTGAAGTTTACGTCTGTCATTATTGCTATGGGACTTGATCCAAGACCATGTATCAAAGACTACCGGTGTACAAGTGCACATTTATATACTCCTTGGTATGTGGCACTGCCACTACGTTTCCCAGTAATCAATTAGAAAATTATAATATATTTATCACACCATGTTTCATGTATGTCAACCTGAGGGTACCCACACAAAAAAAAAAAATTATCCTCTTGTTGACTCTGAAGAATATCCAGGAAGCATTTTACCCATTTGAAAATGTGTCCATTGATGATATGATTATTTGGTGGAAGGGCTAAACAAAGCTAAAAAAACCATGCATTGTTGTCTCTACCATGTCTGTAGTTAGAATTGTTGAGAGCGGATTGCGAAAACCGCAAAGCAAGCTGAAGATGGTCTCCATGAAAATAAAACGGCGATGAATGGCTGCGACAGAATGGACCAAATGGTTGGATATTATAATATCCATGATAGGAAAACCATTACGTGGTGGAAGAATATCTACTACTAGATCTTTGAAATTGCACAGATCAATGCTCACATCCTACATTCCATATGGCAAACAGAGAAAGGAGGAAAAAAATTGTTATAGAAGGATTTCAAGTAAAGGAAAGTGCTCATCGCGAAGTAGCTCAGAGTATTCCTGAAAGTTTGACACTCTGCCTGCCGAAGAATTTCAGTCTGTTGCAGGAAATTATGCCGAAAGATTTACATGAGCCAAGCATTTAATAGAATTTGTCGGTGTCAATAGAGACTGTGTTTTTTGCAGCACTCGAACTAAACGACACATATCATCTTTTGTTTGCTCCGGCTGCACTAATAAACCAGACTTGTGCGCCAAAGTTTGCGTTGCAGCCTATCACAAATAGACTGCCACATATAGTAAATAAAAACAAACAGACATGACAATTAAATGTAAATCTGCCAAGTGTTTTCCTAATTTTTGTCTGAAAAAAAAAATACATGATTCAGAATCTGCGGCGAAACTTCTTTTCGGATGGTTGATTGGAAGCAATGGTGTTTATAGTTTAGAATAGTGTTGTTTGTTCAGTAAATTCAATTGGATTAGCAGTGATCAGGATATTGGATAACAACGCCCCCTCGGTAAGTACAATGTTTACATTATTTTTACCTCTTTTTAACAAATTATTTTAGAAGTTATATTATTATTTGTATTTTATTTACAACATACAGCAAAAATTCCCTCCTCCTCCTCCCTCTTCCTCCTCCTCCTTTTCCCTCCTCCTCCTTCTTCCTTCCTCCTCTCCCCTCCTTCTCCCTCCTCCTCATCCCTCCTTCTCCCTCCTCCTCCTCTCTCCTCCTCCTCCTTCCTCCTCCCTCCTCCTCCCTCTTCCACCTCCTCCCTCCTACTCCCTCCTACTCCCTCCTCCTCCTCCCTCTCCTCTCATTCCTCCCTCCTCCTAATCCCTCCTCCTCCCTCCTACTCCTCCCTCCTACTCCTCCCTCCTCCTCCTGTCTCCTCCTGCTCCCTCCTGCTCCCTCCTCCTCCTCCCTCTTTCTCCTCCTCCTCCCTCTTCCTCCTCTTTCTAATAATAGACAGACAGACAGACAGACAGACAGTAGATAGTCGGGAACGGGAGCTTATATGACTACTTATATGAATTAAATGAAATGCTCTCCACCAGGGACTGGGCGAAGCCGGGCCGGGTCAGAAAGACAGACAGACAGACAGACAGACAGACAGACAGACAGACAGACAGACAGACAGACAGTCGGGAACGGGAACTTAGATGACTACTTATATGAATTAAATGAGATGCTCCCCACCAGGGTCTGGGCGAAGCCGGGCCGGGTCAGACAGACAGACAGACAGATAGACAGACAGACAGACAGATAGATAGTCGGGAACGGGAACGGGAGCTTATATGACTACTTATATGATTTAAATGAGATGCTCCCCACCAGGGTATGGGCGAAGCCGGGCCGGGTCAGCTAGTAATTAATAAATTTGATTAAAATGTGATGTTACTGTTCGATTGTCTTGACAACCAGTTCAGGGAGGGTGGGGGGGGGGGGGGTGGTTGTGGTCATTAGTAATATTACTTTCTATCATAAGCCATGAGATATATGACAGAGCAGGAATTGGCCTTATCAGTCACATTCACTACCGCCATGGGTTGTAGTTATTATGCCTTTGTGAAGTACAATGTACCAAACTATTGTCTGTCAAGACGGAAAGGTGCCAATGAATCTTATGAATATTGCAACTCGTTTCGATCATTGTGATGTTTCATAGGTAAATATGTATAAATCTGTATAATAGGAATCAAGGGAAATAAATTGAAATGATTTTTTTAACGAACAAGGGAGACAAGAACAATAATGTGTTGGAGTATACATGAAGGCTGTGTAATGCAAACATTTAGTTTGAATAACGAATATCATAATATCTAAGGAAATATATTACCACACTGATCAATAATTACTAAACAATTTAAGTAATTGCAATATCTTAGATGTCAAGTATGTGGCAAACTCATGTGGTAGGTAATATCACAAATGAAGGGCTGTCTACCTACGGGGTATTATATCTAGTGCAATATGCGTTTAGAATTATCAAGTTTGAACAGAAACGGGATTAATATTTTTGGCAGGCACAAGTGCATGTGCCTCGTAATGATCGCAAATATGGTTGTAGAAACGTTTAATGGAGCGAAGAAACAGATGATATCGACGTTCGTCTTGATACACAAGTGGAATACATGTTTCGCTGATGTTTGCCTTAACGGTGGAGTTCTATTTGATCGTAGCACAGACAAACCACTAGTTTGAGGTGTTCAGCTGCAATGACCCCCAGCCGCCAAACATGTAGCATATGTTACATTAGCTTTCTTACTAATACCAGAATTTGGTGACAAAACACACCCGTGTCTTAACCCTTACTCGGTCTGCTCATCACTGTCTCGGCATTAAGTCATAACTGTAAAAAACACCTCCCTACCTATAATTTTCCGCCATCCAGTTTTGTTATGTCCATACCTACTTTTTGTTTGGAACTGAATCTGTTAAAGGGCAAGAGAATTGACCCCATTGCACTAGATTTTAACCCATATGGCCTAGTATCTTTTCGCAGGCCGGCTCGCCGAACGCGTCGCACAAAGTACGAACTACGCAACTCCAGCCCCAGGGTTTCTCTAAGAAGAGTGCACTCGTGAACCAAACAACGTACGCCGGAATCAAATCTACAACCTTCGGAACGCGCGGCAGGTGACGTAACCACTTAGCTTGTCCTGACAAGAGCTTTACCCCCATATCAGTCTATTTAAATGTCTCTCCATTGTATGCCTCTGTTGCTGTCATGTGTAAACTACCTAACACATCTTGAATCCATCTAGGTTGTGGTCTTCTTCTTTTTTTCCGACTTCCTTGTACACTATATGTGAGGAATCATCATTAGGGGATGAAACATCAATAACATTAGATATGAGAGGAATCACCGTTGGGGGACGTAACATCAATAACATTAAATATGAGAGTAATCATCAGTGGGGCGTGACATCAATAACTTTAGATATGAGAGGAATCATAATTGGGGGACGTAATACCAATAAGATTATATATGCGGATTGTGTTCATTGCATACAGTGAGCAGAATCTGCAGCGTTTTGTAGATGCCATTGTTGCACACAGTGAACATCTATGGTTAAAATTAAATTGTATGAAAGTCACAGATTGTGGTCGTCATAATCATAGCACATGTTGATGATGATATTGATGAAGATGATGATGATGATGATGATGATGATGATAAGATGATGATGATGATGATGATGATGATGATGATGATGATGATGATGATGATGATGATGATGATGATGATGATGATGATGATGATGATGATGATGATGATGTTACAGTTTCCTCAATAGTTATCTTTTCCAAAACGTCATGTTAAAAAAAATGTTATTGGCTATTACAGGACTTTACGTTAAACCCCAACCCCATTTTGCGTTTGTATATATGGCTCTGAAACCTGGAGTACAACGAAAGGAGACGAAGCCTTGTTACAAACCTTTGAGAACAAAATTTTAAGACGCATCTTTGGACCCATTAGGGATACACAAAGTGGGGAGTGGAAAAGAAGAAGTAACAAAGACATTTATGATCTGTTTAAGTCCCCGCTAATCACTGGTATCATGAAGGCTAATAGACTACAATGGCTGGGGCATATAGAAAGAATGTAAGATAATAGGGAAACAAAACTCGCTTACACTCAGGAAATAAATGACCGTAGACCCCGAGGTAGACCAAGAAGACGGTGGAGAGATAATACATGTACAGACCTACAAGCACTTGGAATCAACGACTGGCAAGAGAAGGTCCACCAGAGAGACGAATGGAGACGGACTGTATGTGCAGCAAAGAACCTCAATGGCTCGGAAAGCTGAAGAAGAAGAAGAAGATACAAGTTTACATTCAGTAGTTTGCCATTGTTTTCTGAATTCAACGTTGAATCCCGACCAGCCCGTGCATTGAACGATTCCCCGACCCCGAATATGACGCACTGGAAGCTCAAGCGGTAGCGTTTTAATCCCCGCGATCACACAGACTGCCCTTGTTTTTATACATCTCCAAAACATTTCATGTTCTTTAATCACAGAAGCCACAAACAATATGTGACACGATTTATTGCTTGGCATATTTCCCCGCATTTCGTCTGGTCACCTGACGCGATGCAGCCAAATATACCAAGAAATCAATCGTGCAACATTTTGTTTGTGGCTTCTGTGTTTAAATTCACTATAAATACGTTGTTATGAATTTCATTTTCTCATTTTTGTTTATCTTAAAAGCAGTTTTTTTGTGTGTTTGCAATACTGAGTTCTTGTTGGATAGACCTGTTTGTTCACTGTTCAATGCAATTACCATATACTGTCTTATCTTGGTTGATAACCAGCCCCATCTGTTGGGCTTTTTCCTTTAAGTGAGTCAATATTTCCAATGTCTTTTGTTCATTTTCCCCTATAATATATATATCATCTGCATAACCAAGCAGCTTGGATGTTCCTCCAATATCACATTCCTCCTTTACCTTCCTTACAACTTTCTCTAGAGCCAGATTGAAAGAGTAGCAGGCGATAGTGCATCACCCTGTTTCAAGCCAGATGTTATTTGGAAAGAGTCTGATTTCCTGCCTTCATATGTTACTATATTATAAGTATCTTCCATGCAGAGTCTGGTCATGTCGATTAACTTCCTTGGTATTCCAAATTCCTGCATAGAATTCCATAGACTTTTCCTCTGGACACTATCATAAGCCTTTTTATAATCCACAAAAATGTTATGGATATTTCTTTTATATTCCCAATTTTTCTCTGCTATTTGTCGTAAGATAAATATCTGATCTATTGTTGATCTGTTTTGTCTAAAACCCGCCTGGTAGTCACCTAATATGTCTTCTGAATATGGTTTTAGTCTATTTAGTAATACTGCGGATAGAGATGGGGTGGATCTGAAGAGAGTTGTTGCTGTCTCTGCTGGCAAAGATTAGTTTCATATTCGTGCCAGGGCATGCAGGAGTACAAGGAAATGAGCGGGCTGACATGCTCGCAGGTAAGGCTACTGTGGAGGGCGGACGCTCCATGGACCAGACTGACATTCTGAATGCTCTATACGAGAAGTAAGGCTTTTGCGAGAACCAAGTGATGACTGTGAATCTACAACCATGGTCAGACTGCGAGAACAGCAAATTAAAAGAAGTGTGGCCAAACAAGAACACTACACAGGAAGCTAAAGAAGATTGATAATCCAACACAGAACTAGTATCCTTAGCCGCTCACGCTGCGGGATTTGCTGAGGAGGGGATCCGAGCACTTATGGACTAAATGGTTCGATGTGCAACGAGGATGATCTGACGACTAACTAACTAATTAACAAACTAAATCTATCTGTTCTTTATTGTTTGCTAAGTCTAACTGTTCTGTTTTTATGTTGTTGCATATCTCTTGCAGGACGCTACATTCAACATCAGCATTTTCAGCTTCTGTTTATATATTAGGCAAGATTACGCTCAGTAGTTTGCAATTGCTTTCAGAGCGACCGGCTCCTCATATCATCAGGCATCTCATATTATATCAGCTCAAAGTGGTGAACACCTGGCCATTTCTACTGTCTACTGCCCTAATGGAAACTTGACCTCCAAACTACAAACCATAACCCAAGATGTAGGCATCAAGTATTTCGTCCAGCTGGCGTGTGCTGTGCGATATCTGAATGATAAAAAGGCAATTGTACACAATGACATCAAACATGATAATATTTTCATAGACGCCAACAAAGACGCGGTTCTCGGAGACTTTGGACTGTCGGTGGTTGGCTTTCCCCTAGGAATGTCCGTGATTTCTTCTATAGGCACGGGTGGAACATTTGGCTTCAGGGCTCCAGAAAAATCCTGCCTCAGACTCACGAATCCTTATAAAATAAATCCGTACTCTCTGGGTGTGGAACTCTGGTGCATGGAGTTCAAGTCGCTGCCATTATCCGACAAGGTCCATGAATGCCTGGACATAGCTCTACTGATGTATATTATTCCTCAACCTGTGCGCGGATGCCTGGAGCGTACTCTACACAGTGATCCTTAAGTGAGAGCATCAGCCGCGACAATGCTGAAGGAATTACACAGAGATGGAGTCTATATCAGCCTTATTGACAGCCTGTAAGTATATATTCTATATCTGTTAGTGTATTGTTTCATTAACTATTAAACTAAATCAACAGCTGGCGTATATTTTCAGTATATATTTAGTCACTATAGTTACTACTAACATTAATTGCATTTCTAACTCTCTAATATCTTTCATTTGACTACTAGGAATACGTTAATTTAGATTTAGTGAATATGTAACATAAACAGCGGTTAGTGAATAAAACTTCCATCCTTCCATCCATTCATCCATTCATCCATTCATCCATTCATCCTTCCATCCATCCATCCATCCATCCATCCATCCATCCATCCATCCATCCATCCATCCATCCATCCATCATGTGCCATGCCGATAAGCGTTGGCGGTCACGTTTTGCCATCTCACTGGATCACCAGTGTCGTTGATCAGCTGCGTGTTTCCGTCTCGACCATGCCAAGGGGCAAATCCATCCAGGTATTTACTTCATGGTCTTCCCCTTGGTCTCTCCCCTTCGATCTTACCAGTTGTCACCAAGTTCTCCAATTCATTTCTTCTCATAACATGTCCCAAAAATTTTGACTGTGTACGTCAAATGTCTCTAATCAGTTTACGATCTTCATTTGTTTCTTGAAGGACTTGCTCATTAGTTTTTCTGTCTGTCCATGGTATTCTTTGCATCTTCCTCAGAAACCACATTTCCACAGCCATCAGATGTTTTTTCAGCTTGTCTGCTCATTTTCCACGCTTCACACCCATACAAAAGTACAGGTTCTATGTAGCACTTCAACATTCTTTTTCTCGTTTCAATTGGTATCGTTTTATTGTCAGTATGTTTTTCATCTTGCAAAAAGCTACCTTCGCAATGGCAATTCTTGTTCAAATTTCTTCTAGTCATCTCCCATCACATGTTATGACTGTTCCGAGATAACTGTACTGATTCACTTGTTTAAGAATATGCCTATTTACGTGTATATTACATTGTGGTTATTTCCCTTTTCCCAGTGACGACCATAACCTGTGTCTTCTTACAATTCAAAATCTAACCTTAATTGTTCACTGTGTGCAACAACCACATCTACTAAATTTTGCAGGTCCTGTTCATTGTCTGCAATCAAGACTGTATCATCTGCATATCTAATGTTATTGATGCATCGTCCCTCAATGTTGATTCCTTCCATATCGTCTATATTTCTGAAAATATGTTCACTCTACAGGCAAAAAAACAACAATCTGGAGACATTACACATCCCTGTCTCACACCGCTTTTAATAGGCTGATATTGACCTACATCATTATCAATTCTTATGGCAGCTTGTTGTTTCCAATATATGTTGTTTACAAGTCTAAGGTCTTTTCCATCAATTTGTAGATCTTTAAGCATCCTTATCATATTGACATGTCTTACTTTATCGAAAGCCTTTGTGTGGTCAATAAAGCACATGTGTAGATCTTTGTTTACTTCTATAGAACGTTAGATTACTGTTCTCAGTAAATACACTGCATTTACTGTACCCTTGCCTTCTACAAACCCACATTGTTCTTCTCATATTTCAGGTTGTATTTTCTTCCTAACTCTTTGCATGATAATTCTAAACAAAATCTTCATGATGTGACTCATTATACTAATTGTTCGATTTTGATCACATTCCAAGGCTCCTTATTTCTTCGGGATTGCAATAAATACAGAGTTACATAATTCATGAGGTATATTTCCAGTATCATATATTGTATTCAGCAGTCTGAATTAATGCGAATAAAACAAAGTCTTAAATGTCTAGAGGATCGACTTCATTGCAAAGGGTTTTATCCCATATGGCTCGGTTTCTGTCAGCAGGGCGGCCTGCCGAAATCGTCGCACAAAGCACGATCACCGTAGCTCCAGCGACGACCCCCAGGAGTCTCCGAGAAAATTGCACTCTCGAATCGAAAGTCGTAGCATGGAATCAATCATACAACCTTCGGAGCACGAGACAGACGTGTTGACCATTTCGCCACGGAGACTTCCAGTGGTTAGTGAATGGATAATATTAACTTTAGTTTGCATTAATTAAGAGTGTTAAAAAAGGACATACAATATTTGTATATGACAATAATACGCAAGTGCTTGAAAAAAAAACGTAACTGTTTAATTAAAATATTAGAGCAATTGTTTTCTTTTCAACATTCACAATAAACTATACTATATTTACATTTTTGTTTGTTGTTGTTGCGTATCCCTTACGGGACGTTGCAGTCAACACCAGCATTTTCAGCTGCTGTTGATGTACTAGGCAAGTGTTACGTTCAGTAGTTTGCCATTGCTTTATATTTAAATGCTGTATATATTATCCCAGAAACAAGAGAATCACTAGTCCATGTATATAATATCACAGAGACAAGTACATCAAATGTCCATGTATATAATATCACAGAGACAAGAAAATCAGATGTCCATATATATAATATCACAGGGACAAGTAGATAAGTTTGATGCGACAAAAGTCGACTAAATACCTCACGGCGCAGACTCAGTTCCAACAATGAGAGAACCAACACTTACAACAATACTATAGCCGGTAGAGCACACTTACTTGCCGCCCCACTGGGCATGTGTTCGAATTCTTATAGAGACTGCTATTAAATACATAAACGAGGCTCACAAGTTGAACCATTCTAAATGGGTGCCCAGAAATCGTCTGGGAAGTAAAGGCGCCATAATCCTTTATCAACTATGCGCTGAGTGTTGATTGTTCGACACAAACATGGGGCTAGCACGATGTAGTCAAATACATAACCACACGTTATACATAACCACTCGTTATCATCAGTAATCGGGATTTGTTAAAACTACAGGCGAACAATAACTTTGAAACTAATAGAAGCTTCTAGTTAACGCAATAACTGACTTGATGTTACTTATTCACTAACTAATGTTAATAATACTCATTCACTAATCACTCTTTATGTTGCTGATTCGCTAACTAATGTTAATGTTTCTCATTCACTAACCACTCTTTATATTACTTATACACTAACTAATGTTAATGTTTCTCATTCACTAACCACTATTTATATTACTTATACACTAACTAATGTTAATCTTTCTCATTCACTAACCACTCTTTATGTTACTTATTTACTAACTAATGTTTATGTGACATAATCCCTAATGTGTAATTCATTAACTAACATAACTCTGTGACATACATGCCAGAAATGGCTTGGTCACAATCTTCTTAATCAGACCACGCGGCATATTTAATTGCCAGATGACGGTCCAAGTCCGTGGAAACTGAGAGGGAAAAGATGTAACACTAACTGAAATTATATACATCCTAAATAGTTGATAGAACTGTGCACAGTGTTTCGTCGAAAACCATTCAACACAATCGTCAGCCCTTTAGTCTGACTCACCATCATCAGCCGTGTGCCATGTCGATAAGCTTTGGCGGTCATGTTTCGCCTTCTCACGCGATCACCAGAGTCGTGGATCAGCTCTGTGTTCTTGTCTCGAAAATAAAACATGGTTAAGCCATTCATGTATTTACTTCCCTGCCTTCCTCTTGTTCTTATCTCCTCAATATTGCCAGTTGTCACCAAGTTCTCCAATATTTTCTTCTTCTCATAACGTGTCCAAAACGTTTGCCTGTCTGCGTTTAATTTCTCTAATCAGTTGCTGGTTTTCGTGTGTTTCTTGTAGGACTTGCTCATTGGTTTTCTGTCTGTCTAATGGTATTCTCTGAATTGTCCTCAGAAACCACGTTTCCACATCCATTAGATGTTTTCAGCTTGTCTGTTCATTGTCCACGTTTCACATCCATACAAAAGTACAGGTTCTATGTAGCACTTCAACTCTCTCTTTACTCGCTTGCAAACATCTTATTATTGATCAGCTTGTTTTCCATCTTGCAAAAGGCTACATTCGCCATAGGTAATAGTTGGAATATTTATGCCAAGGCAACACCATCAGATGTTATGACTGTTCTGAGACTAGTTGTACCGATTCACTTGTTTATGAATATTCCCATTTACTTATTAATTTTATTGTCCGACTGGAGTTATTGCTTCAATATTCCTAGACAAGAAATAGTGCTATTTCAATGGTTAGATACGAATTATGTCCATATATTACATAATTGTTGGTTCAGGCTGATGATTTACCCGGCTAATGAAGACATCTTTGTATGGGTGTCTAGTTGGTCTTTAGTCGAATTACACGTGCTCTAATAGTGGTATGTCATCTAGTGTGTCGTCTATCTGATGCAAGAAGTAAACTATCACTAAATGTAAGAAAGAGAAGTGCTGAAATGTTATATAACCCAGTTCCTCTGCATGGCAATGAATCTTGGGTACGTGATAGAACAAATCAGGAAGAGCTTAGATTCAATGGATATATGGTTCCTGGGACAAATGTTGCGAATGACTTGGACTGCAACAATTTCCTGAAAGAGGCTGATGAAAAGAGAACACTATGTACAACAATGGTGATATCAAAGAAACAAGTGACACCCAACTGTGAAATAGAGATAGAAGTGAAAATTCTTAACCAAGTGGATAGTTTTAAATATCTAGGGACGTTTATAACATCAGATGGAAGATGCACAATAGAGATTAAGAGCAGAATAGGGCTAGCAAATGTAGCATTAAAATAAAATGAAGAATATCTTATGCAATAAGTAGGCTATCATTGAATGTAAGACAAAGAGTGCTAAAGAGCTATATAGAACCTGTTTTGCGGTATGGCTGTGAATCTTGGAATATAAATGAACAAATTAGGAAGAGATTGGAAGCAGCAGAGATGTGGTTCCTGAGAAGAATGTTGCGAATACCTTGGACTGCCAAAGTAACTAACGACGAATGCCTTAAAGAGGCTGGCGAAACTAGAACATTATATACAACAATAAGAAACAGACAAACAGCTTTTTGTGGTCATGTGATGAGAAGAGAGGAGCTGGAGAACAACGTGACAACTGGAAAGATTGAGGGGAAGAGAGGCAGAGGCAGACCACGATAAATGATGCTGGATGGATTGCGAGGGTGGCATGGAGGTACATCAACGGCAGAGATGATCCAGATAAACAAAGACCGAGATCTGTGGAGAGTCGGTCATGAACGCCAGTCGGCACGGTACTTGATGATGATATACAACAATAAGACAGAGATAAACTGCTTTCTTTTTGTCATATAAAAAGAAGAAAGCGGATGAAGAACATTGTGACAAAAGGAGAGATCGATGGGCACAGAGGCAGAGGCAAACCAAGAAAAAGTATGCTGGATGGATTGAGATGGTGGCATGGAGGGATATCGTCAACACAATTGTTCCAAAGGTTTTGTGGCTTTTATCAATGCCAGTGTCTTATCTTCAGATTTAAAAAAAAACACACAGATGGAGAGAGATAATTCTTTGAAATGGTCTGCTATAGTAGGTACATTAAAGGTTTTGTGTCTTTATTAATGTATATTTGAGGACTTCAGATCAAACCTACCCGCCCGACCGTTGTAAAACCATCTGATGAGGGATAATTCTCTGAAAACACCTGCTATACTCAGTTCGTTAAACGCATTGTCTTTTTTTTATCTATGTGTGTGTGCCAGGACTCCAGATTAAACAAATCTGACCAGACCTTGTACAAGCAGCTGGTGGGGGTTAATTCTTTGAAAAAGCCCGCTCTAGTCATTACATGAAGGAGTGTCACTTGTATCAATATAGGCTAGGGCTGCAGATTAAACCTACTGACCGAGCATTCTCCAAACAGATGGTGATGGATACTTCTTTGAAATAGCCCGCTCTAGTCGGTACATGAAAGAGTGCCGCTTGTATCAACATACGAGTGAGGACTTCAGATTAAAGCTACCTGCACGATTGTTGTAAAAACAACGGATAAGGGATAATTCTTGGAAAACGTGTCATACACAAAACCTAAAGCTCCTGCCGATAATGTTTAATCACCGACCTATTCATAACGCTCACAAAGGCAATGCGTGGGTGCCCACTATATATACCAGAAGGATGTGGTCTTCTGCCTCATTTTATGAGAAGATTTTCCAGTGTGTGCATCGGAAACTCATTTGTGATTTCACTATTTGGATATTTTTCTGGCTTGTGATTTCAGTATTTAGATATTTTTCTGACTTGTGATTTCACTATTTGGATATATTTCCGACTTTTGGTTTCACTATTTGGATATTTTTCTGACTTGTGGACTCGGTTGCGATACTTTGTGTTCGGAAATGGCAGCTTCTGGAAAGTACGACCTCCAGCCAGTGCTCGTGTGTTCTGATTTCTTTGTTGAGAGCAATCTCACACGTGGACCAGTTCTGGGGCGTGGAATGACTGGAGAAGTTGTTTTAGCCACTAAGACTAGTAATCCATCAGTACAGATTGCCGTGAAAGTGTTTTCATTGCTGACGCCAGATGGAGGGATTCGGAACAGAAGATTGTTTAACACAGAGGTCAAGGCATTGCATGGTCTGTCGCATCCTCATGTCATTAGACATCTTATATCAGCTCGATGTGATGAACACCTAGCCATTTCTACTGTCTACTGCCCTAACGGAAACTTGACCTCCAAACTTCAAACCATAACCCAAGATGTAAGCATCAAGTATTTCGTCCAGTTGGCGTGTGCTGTGCGATATCTCAATGACAAAAAGGCAATAGTACACAATGACATCAAACCTGATAATATTTTCATGGACGCCAACAACGATCCGATTCTTGGAGACTTTGGGCTGTCGGTGGTTGGCTTTCCCCGAGGAATGTCCATGATTTCTTCAATAGGCACGGGTGGCACATTTGGCTTCAGGGCTCCAGAAAAATCCTGCCACAGACTCATGAATCCGTATAAGATAGATCCGTACTCACTGGGTGTGGTACTCTGGTGCATGGAGCTCAAGACGCTGCCAATATCCGACAAGGTCCATGAATGTCTGGACATAGCTCTACTGATGTCTATTATTGCTCAACCCGTGCGTCGATGTCTGGAGCGTACTCTACACAGTGATCCTGAAGTGAGAGCATCAGCAGCAACATTGCTTCAGGAATTACACAGAGATGGAGTCTATAGCAGCCTTATTGACAGCCTGTAAGTATATATTCTGTATCTGGTTGTGTATTGTTTCATTAACTATTAATTAATCATCAGTTGTCGTTTATTTTCAGTATATTTTATTCACTATAGTTACTACTAACATTAATTGCATGTCTAACTCTCTAATATGTTTCAGCTGACGTCTAGAAATACGTTAATTTAGATTAATATGTGTTACGTTAGTAAATGAATGCAACGTTAGTGAATATGTAACATAAACAGTGATTAGTGAATAAAACAAAGTCTTAAAAGTCGAGAGGATCGACTTCATTGCACCTGGTTTTATCCCATATGGCTTGGTCTCTGTCAGCAGGGCGGCCTGCCGAAATCGTCGGACAAAGCACGAACATCGTAGCTCCAGCGACGACCCCTAGAAGTCTCCGAGAAAATTGCACTCGTGAATTTAAAGACGTAGCATTTAATCGAACTCACAACCTTCGGGGCACGAGACAGACGTTTTGACCATTTCGCCACGGAGACTCCCGGTGGTTAGTGAATGAGTAACATTAACTTTAGTTTGCATTATTTAAGAGAGTTAAAAAAAAGTACTTTAAATATTTTCATATGACAATAATACACAAGTGTGTGAGTAAAATAACGTAACTCTTTAATTAAAATATTAGCACAATTTTTCTGCACACCTTTTTCAATAAAGTATACCATATTTAAATGCTGTATATATTATCTTATAATCAAGAGAATCACTAGTTCTTGTGTATTATCACAGAGACAAGAAAATAAAATGTCCATGTATTAAATATCACAGAGACTAGAAAGTCAAATCTCCAAGTACATAATATCACAGTGACAAGTACATCAAATGTCCATGTATATAATATCACAGAGACATGAAAATCAGATGTCCATATATATAATATCACAGGGACAAGTAGATAAGTTTGATGCGACAAAATTCGACTAAATACCTCTCGGCGCAGACTCAGTTCCAACAATGAGAGAACCAACACTGACAACAATACTATAGCCGGTGTTGCATACTTACTTGCCGACCGACTGGGCATGTGTTCGAATTCTTATAGAGGCTGCTATTAAATACATAAACGGGGCTTACAGGTTGAACCATTCTAAATGGGTCCCCAGAAATCGTCTGGGAAGTAAAGGCTCCATAATCCTTTATCAACTATGCGGTGAGTGTTGATTGTTCGACACAAACATGGGGCTAGCCCCATGTAGTCAATACATAACCACACGTTATCATCAGTAATCGGGATTTATTAAAACTACAGGCGAACAATAACTCTGAAACTAATAGAAGCTTCTGGTTAATGCAATAACTGACTTGATGTTACTTATTCACTAACTAATGTTAATAATACTCATTCACTAATCACTCTTTATGTTGCTGATTCGCTAACTAATGTTAATGTTCTTATTCATTAACCACTCTTTATGTTACTTATTTACTAACTGATGTTAATGTTACTTATTCACTAACCACTTTTTATATTACTTATACACTAACTAATGTTAATGTTTCTCATTCACTAACCACTATTTATATTACTTATACACTAACTAATGTTAATCTTTCTCATTCACTAACCACTCTTTATATCTCTCTGTACTATGAATATGAGAAAGGCTTAGTCGGACACTGTGGTGATTTGTTTACATGCGCGTATGGGGTTTTCGAGACCAGTTTATGTTGTATTGATGCCCGAGTGTCCTTTGGTGTAACCGGATAACACTAGGACTACACGGTTATAGAAAGGAGAGAGAGATAGAGAGAGAGAGAGAGAGAGAGAGAGAGAGAGAGAGAGAGAGAGAGAGAGAGAGAAGGGTGACCCTTTTAGCCTTCGGCTGCAATGTTGATGATGCAGTGTATTCACTCCTATACACAGTGATCATCATACGTTAGGTTCCTTGACTCGACAACCGATAGGACACCCTTTTTCTATAGTTTCCCTCTTAACCACGTGTCTAAGATGTACCATTACCCCTGTGACCGGATTCGCCGCCGTCTTTGAACATTTCGTTTATTAGCGACGTGTTCCACGTGTATCGTTATGCGTGTCACTGGATCCATCGACATCTTTGACCGGTTGAATCATTAACCCCGTGTTCTGGCTATACCATTATACATGTTATCGGAAGCAGGGAATTCTTTGATTGTTTTAGTCAGTGAGCCTTTTCTTGGATGTACCATTACACATGGGATCGACTGCAAGTCCATATTTGACCAGTTTTAACGAATAAGACGTCGTCTGGTTGTAGCAATTACCCATGTGTGATAGGGTGCGACACCATCTTTGACCGGCTGTAACTATTGTCCATGTGTGTCGACTGTACCACTAGGTGCTATTGATCAATACAAAATCAGTGCTCGAGGCGCTCCTGTCAGGGAAATTGCCGATAGTAAGGACATTACTTACTGAACTTAGCAGTCGGCATAACGTCTTGATCATTTCATCGATCACTTTAACCATCATCATGTCACTACACATACCATACCCTACAATTTAAGTGATCTTTCGACCACTTGATCACTACTTCACCAGTACTTGACCACTATTTGACTATGTCCTTACTTATTTTACCATCACCGTTTCACTACACGTACCATACCCTATAATTTAAGTGGTCATTCGACTACTTGACCACTACTTGACCACTATTTGAGCACCACTTGACCAACTCTTGATCATCACCATGTCACTATACCTACTTTCACCGACAATTTAAGTAGTCACTCGACCATTTACCACTACTTGAGCACGCCATCGATCACTTTAACCAACACAGGTTCACTACACGTACTTTCCCTTACAATTTAAGTGGTCACTCGACCATTTGACCAGTACTTGCCCGCTACTTGATCACTACTTGACAACGTCACTACTTAATTTATCCATCTCTGTTTCACTACACGTACCATACCCTACAATTTTCTCACTTGAGCGGTTGACCACTGGTTGAGCACTACTTGACCACTGCTTGACCCCGTTGTCGACCATTTTACCATCACCGTTTCAATATACGTACTTTTCTCTACCTTTTAAGTGTTCATTCGACCACTTGACCACTGGTTGACCGCTACTTGACCATGTCATCGATCACTTTAACCACTACCATAATCTTAGGGACATCGTCCTCTACAATTTAAGTGGTCACTCGACCACTTGACCACTACTTGACCATTGGTTGACCACTACTTAACCACTAATTTACCACCCTTTAATCATCACCATATCATTATGACCACTTTTCCCTAAAATTTCCTCATTTGACCACTACTTTACCATTGGTTGACCACTACTTGACCACTAATTTACCACCCTTTAATCATCACCATATCATTATAACCACTTTTCCCTTAAATTTCCTCACTTGACCACTACTTGACCACTACTTGACCACTGCTTGACCACTAATTTACCATCCTTTAATCATCACCATATCATTACAATCACTTTTCCCTAAATTTCCTTACTTGACTACTTGACCATTGCTTGACCACTGCTTGACCACTAATTTACCACCCTTTAAGCATCACCATATCATTACAATCACTGTTCCCTACAATTTCCCTAAAATTTTCGTCACTTAACCAACACTTGACCACTACTTGACCACTAATTTACCACCCTTTAAGCATCACCATATCATTACAATCACTTTTCCCTAAAATGTTCCTTACTTGACCACCACTTGATCACTGCTTGACCACTGCTTGACCACTAATACCTGGTACCCCTTACCGCCGAATGATACTACACTATATCCATTACAATCAGCGATCTTTAGCTTTCAAGGTTTCATTTGTAACACGTGTTATGTTAGTGAATAAGCTACTATGAACATCTACATAGCACTAATAACCACCCTTATCAACTAATTTCACTAACCCATACCCACTACTATCCCCACCGCACCTATTCCTTCTATTCGTACTAATGTACACCACCAATGCGCTAACAGTTCAAAATATTTTAACACACCACTCACCCACGTTTTTACAACCCGTTACTAAATGACTTTTCCGTATGCACCCCCTCCATGTCTGTTATGAACCGACCACCGTCACACCCGCCGGAGATTTTCCCACACTTGCCGACGTATAACTCCCCGGTACTACCTTCCAGAATTTTCCACTATGCCGCTACTTATTTAATATGCATTGTATTGTTTATACATGATTTAATAAAAATTATTATATACCTGATAGTGTTTAAACCCGAACCGTCTAGTCTCACCCACGCGCCCACCCCCTCGCCACCACCCCGCACCCCGTCGTTATTTATTTTTATTTTTATTTATTTTATTTTATTTTTTAATAATTAATTAAAAATGTATACACCCACTCAATAGTTATCTGCCCTTAGAAACATAACATCTTAGAATTATCGCCCTTAGATATGACCTAGATACCACCCCTTACCCAACTACATGACCGAGGGGGAGTGAAAATCAGCCGAGGTCAAGGTCAATCCTCCGCAATCCTCCAAATAATAATCGTTTTGCGCCTTTCTAACTACTGTAGATCTTTGTTTACTTCTATAGAACGTTCGATTACGGTTCTCATTATATACACAGCATTTACTGTACCCTTGCCTTCTACAAACCCACATTGTTCTTCTCCTATTTCAGGTTGTATTTGCTTCCTAACTCTTTGTATGATAATTCTTAGCAAAATCTTCGTGATGTGACTCATTATACTAATTGTTCGATGTTGATCACATTCCAAGGCTCCTGATTTCTTTGGGATTGCAATAAATACAGAATTACATAACTCATGAGGTATATTTCCAGTCTCATATATTGTATTATATTATATATAATCATTTCTGTTATGACGCTGTCTGGACCGGGGGTCTTGCCAGTTTGCATATGGTTAAAAGTATTCTGAACCTCCATCTTTAAAATTGCTGGACCTTTATTATTATTTTGAACATCATACTGTTCGTCTCTGTTATCGTCATAAAGGTTTTTCAAGTAATCTGACCATTCATGTAAGATCTGATCTTTTTCTATTATGACTCTTCCATCTTTTGTCTCTAGGCAACCTGCTGATGTACGTGTTCTTTGATTAGTAAGCTCCTGAATTCTTTTGTGCATTAGTTTCGCATTTTTACTGTTGTGTTGTTCTTCAATTTCTCTGCAATTTTTCTCAAGCCATGTTTCTTTTGCCTTCTTACATAAGTAAGTATAGTTATAGTACTTGGTCATTGGTTTTTCTGTCTGTTCGTGATATTCTTTGCATTTTCCTCAGAAAACAAATTTCCACACCCATTAGATGTGTTTGAACTTGTCCGCTAATTATGTACTCTTCACATCCATACAAAAGTACATGTTCTATGTGGCACATCAAAACTTTATCTCGTTGCAATTGATATCTTTTTATTGGTCAGTAAGTTTTCCGTCTGGCAAAAGACTACATTCGCCATTGTGATTCTTGTTCTAATTTCGCCAAGGCACCTCCCATCAAATGTTATGCCTGTTCCGAGTTAGTTGAACCAATTCACGTCTTTAAGAATATTGCCATTTACCTGTAAATTACGTTGTCGTATTTAATTCTTCCTAGTGATGACCATAATCTGTGTCTTCATAGATTGATTCTAATCCTAGTTGTTCACAATGTGCGACAACGGCATGTACTCATTGTTGCAGGTCCTTCTAATGGTCTCAAATCAACACTGTATCATTCGCAAATCTAATGTTATCAATGTTACGTTACGCAATGGTTATTCCTCACAAATCTAATGTTATTGATGTTACATTCCCCAATAGTGATTCCTCACATATCTAATGTTATTGATGTCACGTTCCCCATTTGTGATTCCGCTCATATCTAATATTATTGATGTTTCGTCCCTTAATGATGATTCCCCTCATATCTAATGTTATTGATGTTGCGTCCCCAAGTGGTGATTCCTCAATTATCTAATGTTATTGATGTTAGGCCCCTCAATGGTGATTCCTCTCATATAGTGTACACAAGAGTCGGAAAAGAGGAAGACCACGACATAGATATATTCAAGAAGTGAATCAACGACTGGCAAGAGAAGGTCAACCAGAGAGACGAATAGAGACGGATTGTACCTGCAGCAAAGAACCTCAATGGCTCGGAACGCTGAAGAAGAAGATATCTAGTTTGCACATGACAGCGACAGAGGCTTACAAAGGAGAGACATTTTAATAGACTGTTATGGGAGTAAAGTTCTAGGCAGGACAAGCGAACTGGTTACGTCACCTACCTCACGCCGTGAAGGTTGTGGGTTCGATTCCTGCGTACGTGTTGTTGTGTTTTTTTCTCTCACGAATGCAATTTTCTCGCAGAAACGCTGGGATTGTCACTTGAGTTTCATAGTTCGTACTTTGTGCGACGTTTTCCGCAAATCGCCCTGCGAGCCATATGGGGCGAACGAACGAACGAACGAACGAACGGACGAACTTTATTTTCAAAGGGTTAAAAATTGGGCAAGCAGGCCCGTCTGACATGCTGCCCTTCTTCTCTCTTTCTTTCCATACGTTATTTTATTCTGACGCCACTTATGAAGCCAATCTTTTACAACAACAGAACAGTATGCATTAAAACGCATGGTACAAAAAAGAGTAATACATAACTCACTAAATAATTTTTAAAATGGCAATAATAAATACCATTATAAGGAAGTTGTAACGTACCATACATATGGGAATGATTATTATACTAGTTGTCATTTGAGGTTATTTTGTATTGTTTTAAGGAGGCATGTAGTCTGTACTGAGATGGTGTTCAGACAGGTTACGACAGTATATATAGTGATTGGTGGTGTCTTTGATTTCTTGTGGAAAGATTGTTTCACAGCTGAGCGGCAGAGTACGCTAAAATCTGAGATAAAATCTAGTGAAATGAAGTTGATTCCCTTGACTTTAAACATATTCAGTTCCAAACAAAAAGTCAGTTGGGCCTAACAAAAATGGATGGCAGAAAATGTAAAGTAGGAAGGTTTTGTCACAGTTATGACGTAATGCCAAGACAGAGATGAGACCAAGAGGGGTAAGACACGGATGTGTGTGTTTTTTCCCCCACTATATTCTCGTATTAGAGAGAAAAACTGGTTACTTCGGTA